>JAWWTY010000088.1:4193694-4246399 GCA_035222235.1 Margarornis squamiger
CATTTCTTTCTTGGGCGAAGAAACACTTTAGAGGATTGTCACAATTGGAATAATTCCCCCCCTCCCTCTTTAAAGTTTCTATAATTTCTTTTCATAAATATACAGTACCAAAACTTCTTTGGTAACACCAGCTGAATGAAAAATGTTGGATTGAAAACAAATAATTAATACAAGTCACAAAATACGAGTTGTCTGAAAAAACCACAAATTACTTAAAAGTGCCAAAGTGATGGTATTTTTGTCCCTTGCTTTCCCAAAAGCAGGGACTCAGAATGCTTACCGCAGAGAAGTTGAAAACTCTTCAGAAAACCTTTTATTGGGAATGTTTCTATTACCCCCTTTCTTCTCCCTTCATTTTCTTCTTCTTCCTTTCATAATTCTTACTGTCATCCACCGCTTTTGTCTCACTCTCCTTCATATAATCCACAATATAGCTGGAATTGTCCCTCACTGAAAGATGCATTCCTGGCTTTCACTCCTCAGATTAAGACAAACTCATCCACACAAGGTATTTGTATAAAATTTTCTATTTCAAATAAATTAAGTGCTATCACACAATTTATTCTACTTATACTAATGCTAAGCATTCTCCAGCACACCCTTAGAAATGCTGCTCTGACCATATAAAAGGAAGAATATTTCTTTTGTCATTAGTTCCTTGACTAGGAATGCCTATTACTAGGTCATTATAAAAATCATAGGTGTATATGTATGTACTCTTACCTGATTAAATTCTGGCACACCTGACACCCTGCAGGACATCTGTGACAAAAGGTGTATAATTAATACATGCTTGTATAAAATAAGACACCTGTAATGCTATTCTCAAAGTATCAATTCAACTGTGAAAAAACTCTCACCAATATTACAGGTTGTCATCTGCACTAACCTCTGGAAAATGTAGTAGATAATTTTAGTGGATAATGATTTGTTTGGCATTTCACATCTCTGACTTGATTTATATATCAAATCCTCATTTCAGAGATGAGTTGCCTATCTTATCTATGCTACACTTAACTATGTGCTCAAAACCATAGGATCAAAATCACAATTTTACATCCTCAGAAAATGTTCTCATTGAGTTTATTTAAGCAACACCATCCACTAGATACACAACCTGGAATGTCAAATTATGTTTGCCTTCCCAGGTCCTAAAACACCGATTGAGGATTTGATATCTTTCTTACTCTTTTCATACTCTACACCAGTCTGAGCCGAAACTTCTCTCTCAGAAGAAGGGAGAAAACAGTACAGCATTAAGTCCATGCAACTCAATCTTTCAACTGGATACCATACCAGTTTTGGTTACTGGACTGAGAGCAACAAATCTAAGAAGCCTAGGAAGGTTAAATGCTGCCAATTTCTAATTCAAATGAACAGCCTTATTTAAAATGTACTGATGACAGGATCCATGAAAACCCATAGACCAGCAATCACCAACTGGGACTGAAAAACATCATCAAAACCACACACAATGCCCATAAAACATTATTGTGATTATTTCTAAATGTAACAGAAAGAAAGTGAATTTCATAGTTTTACCTGTGTGGATCTTTTGAGCTGGGAATGATGTGTGCACATTCTCTTTTACTGAAGACCTCTTCAATCCAAGATTTGGGGGACTAAAAAGACAATTCAAATATAATTGTACTCCTGAACTTTGGAATGTGAAGACAAAAATTGTGCTGTAATGACAATATGGCTACATACAAATAACATAACTGAGAACAATTCCCATCATGTTGGGATAGGATACACAATAAGATGAAACTACAGCTCTAAATAGTCCTAGCCCCTTACCTCCAAGCTTTACAGAATTCCACAGAAAGATCAATATTAAAATTTATTGCCACCATTAAAATTATTTAGAAGTTCTACCAAGCACATGTACAATAGAGAAACTGGCAAGGAAGAATCAGAATTAATTTAAGGATTTCTCTCTCCTTCTGCCAGAAGACTAGCAAAAGAAAAGTCTTACTGAAGTTGTTTCAAAAAAAGGCAAGATTTTCATTTCACCATGGTTGAGTTCTTCTTTTATTATTCTTAACAGAGTAAATACTAGATTCATCCTGGTCATATGTTTGCTGGACTAGGACTACAGTGAAATATAAAAGCAGGGACCTAGACCTAGCACTCAGAATGTTTTTTTTCCACTGGCCTCCTGGCACACTGGGTCAGTTACAGTTGAGCAAACTGGATAGTCACTATGGTATAGGGACTTTTTTCAAAGAATCTCACTGGGCATCTTTGAACCTTTCTTTTCAGGTCTATCAAGATCAAATTCCCTGAAAAGAACCACAGCTTTTGGATGCTGAACTTTGAAATCCCTGGGTCTGAATTTTGTAAACACTGGAGGCAAGGGGTACTTTTTTTTTTTTGTCATCGAAGGGAACTACCCCCACAATGAAACATGCAATGGACAGATACTTTATCATAAAAAGTAAATACATTTATACTGACCATGATTGCTTTATTGTTCCTCGTGTTCATCTCACTCTACACCTGCTTCTAGCTTACAAATAGATAGCAAGATCACTAGGACAGGGCAGAACAGTGTCCTGGTTTACCATTAGGTGTACAAGGCAAACAGTAATCAAATAATAAATACTAACTTCTTATTCACTCTTCATGTTTAAAAATAATTGTTCCTCTGTAAAAGTCACCCCTGTAAAAATACTTATGGTAGGTATTTATCTCTGTATTTTTTTTTAAGATGTGTCTTTCATACAATGACTTAGAGAAGAATTCCATTCATGAGAATGCTAGTAATTCTACTTATGAAGAGTACTGCTGTGAGCATTTTATGGATAGAATTCAACAATAACTCATAAAAATACCTATCTTCTATCTCCTAAATGGAATTATGGTTCTTAATAAAGCAGGCCCAGGTAGTCATGCAGTTATAGAGGGCCATGAGTTACTTGAACATGCTTGTCTGCACACGGATATCCACCTTCCTCCAAGATTCATTACGTCCCACCTTTGGTTTTAATGTATGCTGAAACAGACCCCAACTGACAAAGATGAAAGACATAATTAAAAAGCAGTTTGCTGGTACTGGTGTGCATGTGTATTCTTCTGGGAGCAATTAATTGAATTGTCTCATTGAGCTTTGAATGAAGGAGAAATAGTGAGGAAGATTTTCTGGGTTGGACAGAGCATTCGCACAAAAGAAAACAGATTAACTTTGAAAGACATGTACTGAAGACAAAGTGCAAAAAATTAAATCCAGAGAAAAGCATTGGAAGCAGTGAAGCAAATTTCATTACCTGAGGGCAGGGCTTTAGGTAGTATTCTTCTTAGTAATCAGTATTGTTTCATGCTTCCTAGACCACTTCATTCTACTTGCTTGAACTATCAAGTAAACACCAAAATGTTTCTAATACTACAATACCACAGGTCTCTGATTTTTCTGAAACCCATTACTATTTCTGGTAATTTGTTTTCCACCAGAATTAAGGAACAAAAACCGTTTTTATGTTATGGCATGCCTCAGATAAGAATGACTTATTAAACTTTTCATCAACAGGAAAGGGTGTGACAGAATGGACAAGAGGTTGACAAGCCTTACAGCATTCTGAGGCCTTGTGAGAGAAGAACAACATCCAACTGCTGTCATTTTAATTTAGTAAGAACACTAAGAGTTCAAAGAAATTTTGAGCAAGGCGTTGGCATTTCACAGCAGCTCCCAGTGAGCTACTTTACCTCCAGCATGATAAACTCTGGAAATCAAGCATTTTCAAGAAAGTCTTCTGCTATATATCAGCTGTTTGGTGTGGTTATTTCAATCCAAAATATAACGTACAGTCCTCAGCAATAGCAATATATTGTGTGAGTTGATGCTACAATATCTAATATGGGAGATGAAAAGACATCTTCTCTACTATCAGCTTTTTGACATCAGCTAAATTGTCCCCTAAAAGACATACTGTGCTTTAAGAAATTTCCATTTTCTATATTTCAGAGGGTGATTGGGGCTTAAGATGAGAATAATAATGCTTAAAATTCTGGAGGTTTTTTGTACCATTTTTCAATTTGATTCAAAAGCACCTGTGCTTTTCTGCAACTAAGCCAGTAAGGGCAACAGCTGATCAGGCCACTCTAGTCACAATGCTCGGCTCAAGGTCCAACAAAGCTGATGGAAAAAGAACTCTATAAGCTTCGGATCACATGTCATGAATTTGTCCTTGCTACTACACAGGTCATTGAAAAAAAAGTTCCAATTATTCCAAATTAATAAGGTCACTATGAAATTTATTTAACCTTTGAATCTCAAAGCACAAAGGATGCGCCTCACCCAGTTGCACAAATACAGCACAATAAAACAGCTAACTCCACTTCAGGATTCTCAGTAAATATGAATGAAAACAACATTTCAAAGTGCAATCGATACAACATTGGGAGTTTTCACCCTGTCTGGCAAAGAAACTTAATACCTACAGATATTTCTCCATTAATCCTTGCTCATTTAGAGTTTGCCAGAATACTGTCTATGCTACACTCCTTCACCTCGATTCCTGTAGTTTTCACATTGTAAAAAGGAGTATTTATATAGCATATTATGATCCTCATGAAGCCTGTAATTTTAACACTTATTTTAATCTCAAATGATAAACATATGAATATAACAAAAAAAACACCATTTGCAAAGTCCACAATTTTTTTTCTTCAAGGAAGTTCCTCAACAGATCACACCACTGAAAAATACATATATTGAAATTCCAATCAACCATAGGAAAACAACAGGGAAAAGTAAAATGCAGGACTGTATCACTGTACTCCATCTTGTGAAGCATTAATTTTTAAATTTAAAAAAAAAAAACAAACCTGTGAGATGCACACCTACAATTATTCTTCATTTAATATAGATAAAATCTTCAGCATGTAAAAACTGCAGCATAACAATACATTAACTTCTTAATCTAAGGCTTTGCTTAGGTTTTTAAGCTAATTGTATGATCAGGAAAAGGTTTTAAAATTTCATGGGTTTTGCAGTCATACATGGCTTCAGGGCTGGGCAAGTAAAAACATAAAAGCAAGACTTCAGAACGGCAAATCTATTTGCTCTTGGTTCCTAGTTTTGTAAAAGATCTCTATAACATGTATATCTCCTTTCACAAAACTCTTAACATTCCAAAAGTGTAGTAATTTAATTAAATTTCAACAATAAATGGAAATTTCTCCTGTCACTACAGCGAGGTACATATACTTCAGCCAGCATCAACATGTATCCTTTCTGCCACCAAACCCTAAAGGAGACAAAAATACTTTCTGACTAGCAAATTCCTGTTCTGATATATCAAAGACCTGAAGCCAAGTTTATATTGCAACCTTCCTTCCAATTTTTCTCTAATGAAGTTCTGAAATATTTATTTGGGAGTTTTGGCTTCTCGTTTCTCTCCAGTCTGAGGATTAGGATTGCTGCTTATACTTCCCTGCCTCAGAAGAGGCTTTGGAGATTTCTAGACTGATTTAGTCAACAGAGTGGCAAGAGTCTGGCTCTGAAATTTAAGGCACATGAGTAGTTTTTAGAAAATTGTTTTAAATCACTTCTCCAATATCTTTAATGTCTGAGATCCTTGCATAATATGGTATTAAAGGGACACTGTCAGGTCAAATTCAGTTAAACATAACTACTGTTCAAAAATTAAGGTTTCCAAAAGTAAAGAAAGAGATCAGAGCCCAAAATTTAGGGAAACACCTGCACCACTCATTTCTTTCAAATCCTTGCTGCTGGGCAGTGAGAGCAGAAAAAACCTAAAAATCCACCCTAGCACAGAAGTAATCTGTCCTTCAAAATGTAGGGGTGCCATCAGCAAGTCAGGTGACCACGCTGGGGTCATGTATGCAGTGCTTGGCTCACCAGTGTAATGGGACAGGACAATGCAGCTTGTGATCTCCTGCTGTATTGCTCCCTGCACTGATTTCATCACTCACCCATCCAGCAAAAATGGGTGAAAGCTTTGATTTTTGCTTCTGCTTTCTTCTCCCCCAGCCCATACAATCCTTCACCTCCATCCCTGTAAAGGGCCAGAGTCAAAGTCTGTAGATGTACTGCACCAATTAAACACTGATAAGGCATGGGTTAATGTGCGTTCATCCTGCTCTGAAATTAGCTTCACTAAATCAAATGCTGCAAGAAACATTCAGCTCCTTCAAGACCAGACAATAAGCACTGTTCATTGGTTGAATACCAAACTCAGGAAAGCTAGGCTACAGTGCCAATACAACAAATTTTTAGTATCATTAGCTGTACGAATGTCTGCTTTAGGGTGAAAGGCAGAGATACACACATTTTCTAATAAAACACCATGTGCTCTGGACACTTTCAATTCCCTGCAAAAGGAAATTAAAGGGCACACATCTCTCTGTCAGAATAATTTCACTGATTATTGCAATATTATCAATTACTGGACAAAACAGCAGCAACTACCCTTAATGACAGGTCACAGCTCCAGACAGGTGAAGGTAACGAAAAACCACATGTTGACTAGCCAGTTTAAGGAACAGGTTAGTCCACTTAGCCAAAGTACAGTTAAGCTGGAAACCAGCCAGAACAATCAAGTTTTAAGTAGCTTACCGAAACTGCAATTTTTACTGATAACAGAGAAACAGTGTCTTAGCCAAAACACTACTTCAAGAGCTGAAAACACCATACCTCAGCTCTGCATATACTGTGTGTGTGGTGAAACCAGTACACAATGTCACTTTCAAAGAACCTGGGTTTTCTAAAAGAACGTAACTAGTAGGGCCAGTATTTCTGCATTGTTGACCAGGTTTGACAAATTTTTAACAACAACAAAAAGTTACACATCATATACAACTTTTTCCGGTTAGGAAATTATTTGTTACCCTCAAAAAGATTATATGAAAGTCAATATTCTTTAAAAACCAACAAATAGTTCTGGAACTAATAGAACTGCCTCAAGTATACAGTACCTGTAAAGAACCTTTTCTGATTATGTCAATAATCAGAAATACTTGAATATTCAAACTGACTTTCAGTACCAGGGAAGGAGGGAGGTACTATTTTCAGGTGAAATCATGCCTGTGAGAAGTCAGCAGCATACTGTGGTCTGTGACCAGCCTTTACTCATATACACCAGAGGAGGGAAAGAACTTCCCTTTATTACAGCTACTGCAAGAATCCGCTGCAGGAAGAGTGTCCTAAAATATTAAACCCTTTTAAAATTAACTACATATAGAGCAAGTCACTTGAAATAACATTAGATACCTGAAACACAGCCAGATTTCTTGTAAGCTAACACTCAAGACTCTTTCACAAGAGCTCAGGGTATAAGCAGATTGGTATCTCTTGAACCCTTACCCTTGGAAACTCTTCAGGGCAACTGGTAAATTACTGGCAGCATTAAAGAGATTTCCAACTGAACAGGCTGTCTTGCATAAGCTTTTCAGGGCAGGAACTTTCTGGCTCAGCATCTATTACATGCATGCTTACGATATGAAGTAATATAACAATTGATCATTAAACGAAGAACACCACTTTGGAACCACATAGGATAGAAGTACATTGTAAAACTCCAGGGTCACATGAAGTAAAATATGATCCCATGTGAGGTTTTCAGCAAACTCTCAGGTCATCTGGAATTTCCTTGTGTTCAGGTTACCCTGGCACAGGGCAACCACCTGGCTTTGTAACATAGATATGCCATGGTTCCTCTCATGTCCATCAGTACAATACATGAGTACATCTGTTACTGACTGGCAGCTTTTGCTTTTATAGGCTTTCTTACCTACTTCTTTGCCCCAGTGTTCAAAACCCTGCACATCTGCAGAAATACAGAATTATAAGTAATTGAATTTGTAAGAAAATTTTTTTCACTAAATTTCAAAAAGTCTTACAAGAATATTGTGCAAATAATTTCATTTGAATGCTTCCACTGTTCACCAGTCCACCATGTCTAATTATAAAGCAATTCTCAGCTAATCTCAAGCTGCCTTTGCAGGCAGACTGCAGATTTGAAAATATTTTCCCCTTTTAAAAACAGGTATCATTTCAGCTTACAGCAGAATTTCTGTGATCATTTCCTCATAACTAATTCAAACTCATCCACTGTAAACATAGTCCCAGATGTTCACAAATAAACTGCCTAGACTAAAAAAAGTCACCTGTGCTAGCAGGATACATGCAGACCTAAGTCAGAGAGGGATAACAGAACTTCTTAGAACTCTTCAGATATGCTGAAGAGAGATTTTAGAATTTTTTTCCTCAGAAAAAATTGTAGCATGTCAGCTTCTCAGAAACATATAAATTCAGTCTTCAATCCACAGAATGCTATCGCATTTTCTTTCACAATTAATCAACTGCACTTTAAAGCTAAATATGGATGTCTAAGTGCTTTTCTGGATTGAGGTCTTATGTCAAAGGGTCGTAAAACTGTTTCAAATATTTTGATCCCAAGTGTAGCTAGTAAAACAAAAACTCTTTGACTTTAATGGGCTTTACAACATGATGTTTCTGATCCCAGAGTAAACCACACAACACAATTGGAAGAATATTTCTGAATGCAAATATCTGTGGGGCCATGACAACAAAACACAGGAAATACTAAAAATACTAAAAATAAAATCAAAACTCTCCTTTGTCAAAGAAGTTCCAGTTTAACTCCTGGAGCACAGAGCTAGTGAACTGACGGAAAGCTTAGCCCAATCTGAAACACTAGACCTTTAATGAATTTATTACTTTTTAAGTTTATTAAATAGTCAGTTAAGGCTTTCTGCTATCCCTGACCATGTTTTAGAAAAACACATCAAACAGCACTTTACCAGGAGCACGCCCATCTCAGGATGTATGTGCAAACAGAGGGACCCCAGGTTTGCACCTGGTGGATCTGAGTAGACTGTCCTGTCCCACTGTAGAGCCCATAGCACTGCATTAGGCAGGAAGGGCCACCCAGGCCTTAACACTTCTGCCAACAGCTCAGCTTCTGCAAAGGAGCTAATCACAAGAAATCTCAAATCACAATTTATTCTTCAGCCCTATCCTTGAAACAGGTGCCAAAAACATTGCTAGAAATCCTATCTTGGCATTAGACATCTGCAAATTACTTAAAAATGGGTTTCCTGATCCATTCCCCAACTGGAAATACAGAAAGTCTCTGTGACATGACACATAATTTAGCCTGAAGTAGCCAACCTAAAGTGGGCTGCTCCAAACCCCACTGCTCTAGAAGCAAGGCAACTGTTGATCTCACAAGCTTGGATCTCACTGTTTCCTAAGTGTGGTCCATATGGGCAATGAAAAAATCTGTGCTTATGGCTGATTGCAACCACCTTGCTAAAAACTGACATTTGTGTTACACTGGCAGAATTAAAATACAGTATAATACTGTATATCATCTATTATAAAGCCAATTCAATGTCCAGCATAAATAATATAGATTATTAGGGAAGTTAGTCCCTAAGTTAGGAAGTTAGGAAACGGTCCTGTTTTACTGTGTCTCTTTTGGAGACAAAATTTACCTGGTTTTATTAATGGACACTCCTGCCTGTCTCACTGACAGTATTTTGGAGGTCAGTCCCAAACGAAATCAAGCATTTGGTCTTCTTTCATTAACTAATGCAATATAATCAGAAAATAGCAAATATTCAAGGCAAGTTAAGTATCCCATATGAAATTATCTTATTGTAAGTCATTTTAAAGAAGTGAAAATCCAGGCAGCCATAAGAAATGATGTTTCAGGTGTATTATTCTGAGGGTCAATACAATGCTTAAAGTATCATTCAGATTTCCATGTTGAGATCATTGAAAGGTGGCTCTTACTTGTTCAGCATTTGGTCTTAGCAAAGAGCTAGTCAACTTGCTCTATTTGAAACTGTGTCTCACCTAGCACTGAGCAATCACAGAGGTCAACAACACACAAATGCATTCCTTCACCAAAGGATTCAAAATCACACAGCACAAACGGTTTCCTAGTTTAAACCAGAAGGAGGAAGAAAATTATCTGATAGCAATTTCAGAGCCCTCTTTCCCTTGTTTTATATTTTCACAACACAGGGTTTAATCACTAGAGAAGTGATTCTCTGAAGAAGAGATATATCTGAAGTATCTAAAGTGGAAAGCAAATGCAGTTTGCAAAATTCAGCTGGGGCAAGCATGAAGAGTCCCAGCAAGTCACAGTCTGACAGCAGTCTGCAATCTGGTCTAGAGGAAGGTGTCACTGCTGCCTGTGGCAGGGAGGCTGGAAGTAGATGATCTTTAAGGTCCCTTCCAACCCAAACCATTCTATACTTCCATGATTCCATGATATGATTGACCCACACACCTGGAGCCATATGACAGTTCACCGTCACTCCTGTCAGCATTCTTGTTTTTGCTCCATTGCCTGTCCCACACAGTAACAAAATCTTCATGGGCTTGACAGCAGCCCTTGCAGACACTACAAGACAAAACTGAAATTCCATTTTCCAAAGAAATACAAAGCTCAGGTGATTTCTAAAGAGGCTGAAGGTATGGTCATCCCACCTCTGCATTTCCCACCTGGATGTCTCTCACCACTCTCCTCAGCTCTGCCCTCTACAACACCTTGCAAACAGAAAAGGTTTCCTTTTCAGTGCTGGCTCACTGTTAAATGTAAATCATATCACTAACCCATCAAATATCACAGACCCACAAGCAGTCACCTCAAGCCAGTTAGAGGAAGAGCTGGGCATGGCCTGGGAGCAGCCACCAGGGACTGCAAGGACAGAAATATCCTACCTCTTTGCCCCACACACCACCTAAACACACTTGAGCTCTCGATGAGGTCTTACTGCAGCTTCAGCCTTGTGTCCAAGACACATTCTGCGATGCCAGGCTCATCCCCTTGTTTATTGCAATGGAGGTTGCAACAGCAGGCAAAGGCATCCCCAAAGGCTTGGTTTCACTGTGGCCAGGCAGTGAGGAGTAGCTGTGGATGCATTTTATACTAAGCTACAGAGGATGACTTGACAGCCATCACCACTCCCCTGCTGGCACAAAGCTGGCCTGCAGCTCGTGGCTGAGAGCAGACTGGGCTATGTTTCAAGGCATTCTCACCTCTCTCCTCCACCATGATGACAACTCCTCTCCCTCAGGTCACAGCTCCAAACAGCACACAACTTTTCAGCACCACTCTGCTCACCAAGATGCCTGTCTGCATCTGCATTCAGATGAGCTGTGCTGGCACAAGAGATGAGGGAAGGACAAGGAGGGTGCTGCAAGGAGAATGGACAGTACAACCTGACAAGGCTGAGGTTGCACAGCACTGTTACCCAAACTTTCTGGAACAGTTGTTAGCTAGCAGGCAAAGAGACAATGTATTTCAAAAGCACTTGGGACATGCTAGTAGAAGCTCTGATATGCCTCTTTGGGGGTTAACTTGCACGAATATAATGTAATTAATTGCACTGGCTTATGGCAGTAGGACTGATCAAACCTGGGATCATTCCACCCCAGCCAGGCTGGTAAAATATTTATATCCATAACCTGACTTCAGCAATGCAGCCTAGATTGACTGACATTACAGTCACAACAGACCACCAACCCTTCAGAGATATGACCGAGTCCCTCATTGTCGATGTGTAATCCCTAGCACTATGTGATGGTTAGGAAGCCATTTTTATAATGAAAACACATTAATTTTTTCACACCAAAGGCTGACACCAAGGTGCAGCCATGGTGTTTATGAAGTTCAAGACCTGAAACAACCAAAGGATGGGAGGCAAGTGCCTGCACAGACACAGTTCCTGTGCAGAGTTTTTCATTACTGACAATACTGAGACTTAATAATTAGGAAAAACCAGAAGCACCAATTTCATTAGCAAACTAAGGACTTTTGATTGGGAAACAGTGACAAGAAGATGTCACACCCAGCGTGTTTTAAAAAATCCTTTTTCTGACTTGTTTTTATCACCCAGCCTCTGTTCTAGTGAAACAAACAGCTAGAAACTCCAGCAATTGTTTTTGGAGTTTGTTTTTCTGTTCTCTTATAATGGACAGATGGAACTGTACAACTCAAAACAGCATGTACCAGCAACTGCACTACAACAAAGATGCAAAGCAATGACAGTCCCAAGGAAAGGATGGACACAAGTACCTAATACATCCTGCTTTTCTTGCAGGATAAGCACTATGGCTTCTCAAAGGGGCCTCTCTTCTTTCAGAAGTGGAAGGGGAAAGTAT
Source organism: Margarornis squamiger (assembly GCA_035222235.1). NCBI lineage: Eukaryota > Metazoa > Chordata > Aves > Passeriformes > Furnariidae > Margarornis > Margarornis squamiger. The sequence continues at coordinate 4,205,858 of JAWWTY010000088.1, forward strand.
GACCAGCTCAAAAACTGAGGTAAAATGTTAGAGATGAGAATGTAAAGCAAAAGAACTGGTAATTCAAAGTATACAGAGAGAATCACAAGGGTTTACCTAGAATGCATCTTACACAGAAACAAGTTTATGTATTACAAGGATCAGGGAAGGTTTACACAGCCATTGATACAGCAAGTCTGAAAACAACACACAGCAAAGATCACAACTTGCCAAATTGCGGCCATCTAAGCTTCCTGTTGTCCTGTGAACTTCCTGAGGTGTCTCAAACTCATTACTGCAATTCTCAAAAAACTGGATTACCCTACTTGGACCTACCACCTCCCTGGACAGCATAAAAAAATCTATGGAATGGCTTGTTGGTGGACACATGCAGGGAGACCCACCTTTCCAGTTAACATAGTGCTGTTAAGTGAAAAAAAAATTTACTATAATCTAAATCACTAAAAGGAGGGATAAAGGGACTGATTTATTTAGGAAAAGCAGTTGGAAGACTACTGCACATAGTTCCCATTGATTTTCCTCCAGAGAAGGTTTCATTCAGCTTCAGCATACCAGATTAGAGCCACACTGATGAATGAACACTGTAGGCAGGATACAGTAGTCCAGAATGGTCTGTGCCATCCTGTTTGTAACACTAGTCATGTTCATCGTAGTGCTGACAGCAATGAGAAGTGACTGACCTTCCTTTCTTACTGCTGCAGCTTTCCCCTGACATGCTATCCTGTACTTCAATCCCACTTTAAAGGCAATACTATAAATGAAGGATAATTCTGGCCTTGTGACCAGTAAAACCTGTTTTCTGTTATTTGGGGCGCCTCCCACTGCGGTTATGCAAAGGTGAAAAAGAACTCCTAGGGATGACAGAGGAGTGGCATGCTGAAGCTGCCAGGCCCATGAGGTTCTTCACAAAGCCAATCACAAGGTAAACAAAGTTTCATCGGCTCCAGAGGGACCTACTCTCTTAGGTGCCAACAACATTTTTGGAAACTGAAACCCAGGCACATAAATAATTTAAATGTTTTTGAAAACATTACCTGCAGGCCAGAGTGGAGTACTGCACACACTACATAATTGTGTGTATGCACAGACAAACATATTTATTGAAACTACATTTTCCTCTATAAACTGTAGACATTTTAAACTCACTCACCTTCTGGTCTTTTAAAACTACTACATGTTTTTTTACCTTTCACCTAGGTGGTCACAAAGGGCAGAAGAGGGAAGCAATAACAAGTAAGAATTATCTGCTTAGTGTTCCGACAACACTAAAACAAAAAAAAAGTGAAGGTGGAGCTCAAAGAGAAATGTCTTGCTCTGGTACTGTTCTGTACAATTCTTGTTTTCTTCCTGATGCTGGTTACTTCCTGGGACAGCATATTTCAGCACATTCACAGCACATTTATCTCTGAACCCCTGACCTCGTAATAGTCAAGAAAGTCTCAGCATTTGTTCCTTATCAAGCCATAAAAGAATTAAGGAAACAGGTACAAACGTAATCTATTTTCTGCTTATTGTGAGTTTTTTATACTCCTATATGACCCAGTGACTACTTTAAATAAGGTTGTTATGTTATAATATAAACTTACCAAAGTCGGTAAACTGATTTCACCACTTCAGAGCATACTTTTAATTTTAAAAATAAATAAATAATTAAGAAGTCAAAACACAATTATTATATTTCCTTAAACTCATTTCAGGCTCATACCAGTATGAGCTTATGCTTATAGGTAACACTGCAATTCCTGCAGGAGGTCCACTATACATGAAACTCTAAAAACTGTTTTGGTAACAGGAGTTTGTAGTTTAACTTCCAATGTTTACAACTCAAACTAGCTTGTTTTTTTCTTGGTGTACAAGCAGATGCTATGCATTTTGAAAATTATATTTATAAATAGACATACTCAAAAATATTCCACTGTAAACATATTTTTATCAGCAAGTATATCAGAAATGAATACAGCAGATACATTGCTAGAGGATGATCCGTGTGAAATATCATCCATTCTCACAATGCTATGTATAGTAGCCGAGCTCCGTTCTTAAACTCCCAAAATCTGAATCAGAAATGTTCCATCTTTAAATTAAAAAAAGAAAAACAAACCAAACAAAAACCAAACAACACACAGACAAAAACGAACCCAAAGACAACCCAAAAACCCAGCTAACCACCCCCCCCCAAACTAAACAAACAAACAAAAACAATTAAACAACCAGCCCACACCCAAAAAAACCTTTCAGTCGGCATCATGGTAAAAAGAAGTGAAAATTTACTAAAGCCAGAGGCGTTCTTCTTGCGTGGTACACCTAACCCCAAGGCGTTCAAACAACACTAGCACAAAACCACCGTGCGTTGTCCACGCAATCTTTTTTGCTATAAGCCTTTCATTGCTAGTAGAATACATGCAGACGCCCCTGTGCGTATAAAATCACTCAAGTCGCCGTTTGCAGAAGCCCAGGGGGCTAATTAGTATCCGCACCAGAACATCAAATCCCTGGTGAAACCGTTCCCTGTAGCCCGAGGGTTTCTATTTGCCGACAGCTAACCGATCTGCTCTCTCCCCTGGTAGCCTGAACTTTCAAACGGACCTCGATACCATTTACAGATTCGCCACTCATGACACGGCGGGTGTTGTGTACGCCGCTAGAAACAGGAGGGCTTTAGCTCCGAGTCAGCCGCCCACCACCCCCTCCTCGTTTAGGCGCCTTTTCCAGAGCCGAAGGGACGGTGGCGCAGGTGATGCTGAAGAGTATCGGTCCCCACAGTCCCTGTTTCCCCAGCAGCCGCCTTCCGTGGGCCACGTTGCTGCCCGTTCCGGGGAGCTGAGCAGCCATACCCCGGGACCGCGCTCCATCCGCTCCCGTCCTCTCCGGTGCCGCCCTCACCTGCGGGTCCGCGCGCTCGCGGGGCGCGTGCTGCTCCCGCCCGCCGCTCCGCCACTCCCGCCCGCCGCGGCAGACGGAGACCACCGGCGTGAAGAGAAGATCCCGCCATGCAGTCATGCCCCCCGGGCCCGCGATCCTTGTCGCCGCGGCGGCGGCAGGGCGGACGGGCTGCGCCTTGGCGGGACGCGGCGACTCCTGGGGCTCCGTCCTTTACCCCCGACTTCTCGGTTAGCTATGTGCTTCGTTGTTTCTGCCTCCAATACTGGAAGGTGTATACGCTGCCACAAGGCAGCGATGACGCTTTTCTATGCGAGGCGGCCGAGTACCGGCTCTGCCTTCGCTGCCGCACTCCCGGGAAGCCCCGACGGCGTCCTCTCTGCAGCCCACCTCGGACACGTTTCCCCCCAAGCCCACCGGTGCTTGGCTTCCACCCTGCCCAGTTCTTCCTCACGTCGGGAGACCGGGTCGCAGGTATCCCGAAATCAGCATATGAATTTTGGCTCTGGTTTGCCTGCATCTCAGCTCACCCTCCTAATGCTTGAGTTTTGATCCTGGTCATCTTTTAGGATGCTGGTAAATTTGTGTTATAAGTTACAGCGTTCATGATAAACCTAACAGGAAGGCCCAAGGGAAATCAACAATTCTCTTGAATTCTCAAGACTTGTATCATATGTAATCAAGGCATTATTGAAGGCAAAAAAGGTGAAAAAGAAAAGTAGCTGTATTACATCTCATGCCAACGAACTCAAGTAGTGAACAAGAAAATAGTATGTGACCAGTGTCTGAATTAAAGTCTTCATAAAGTGACGAAATTTAGATATAAACCCAAATTTTTGAGTGCCTAGGTTCTTGATCTTCTTAGTCTTCATATACTTTCTGTATCACTTCTTCCACACTGACAAAAAAAACTCAAAGGAGGAAGCTACAAGTCACTGTCTCCTGCAAGGTTGCAGTCCTTGAATGTCCAAAAGACCACAGCCATCAAACCAAACCAGGTACCTCCAGCAATTACAGCTTGTTCTACCAAGTGTGAACTAATAAAACAGGCATACACCACTCTCCTTTTATTCTGAGTTTTGTTTTGTTTCCAGTCTTTTTATCTCAAACCTCACTTTTCATTCAATCTCCAGTTCCTCTTAATCTCAAACTAGTCCCCTTCCTGTAATCAATCTCAGGCTCCAGTTCTTTTGTTTCTCAGTTCTGCCCTCTCATCTGTTTCTAGCCCTCTGTTTCTTTTATTTTGTTGCCTTCAGTTGTGCCACTGTATTGACTGTGAGCTCCAGTGTCCATCTGGCTCTGGATTTTATCTGTATTTCACATTCACTTGCTCTTTCTAGATGTTTCTCCCATTTTCTGGTCTCTCCATTTTTCATTTGCCTGCACAGCCAAGTCTTATCTTCCTCTATTTTGGTCAGCTCTCCCCCTCCCCTACAGGCTTGCCTTTGGACCACCCTGTGCCAGTGCAGGAGACTGGGAGCAGAACCTCTGTGAGCACCAAGGAGAAGATACTTCCACTGTTAGTTCAAGAACCCCAAAAACTCAGCAGCCCCTCAAAAAACAGAGCAAAAAAGCCTGCTTGCTTCTTGGACATGCCTCAGGGCCTTTTGAAATAGTGGCTGTCAAACTGAGCAGTGGTTTCACATAAACTATTATTTCAAAGAGAGGGACAATAATAAAACTGTTTCCAGCCTCCTTCCAAACATGATTTTCTGCTTTTTGCATTGCTTTTTTCTTTAGATTTCTTATATTGCACTTCCTATACAGTAGCTCTTAAAAAAGTAATAGAGCTTCTAATAACAGAATGAACTTTTAGAAATTTTAGCAGGTGTTAAACATCACGTTCATTCTTTATCTAGCTATACCTTTTAAGATATTATTTTCTATTACATTTTCTTAAACAGGTCATCCAGAGTCAACACAGAAGCTTTCAGCTCAATTTGCTAGTATTGATGTTTATAAATTAAATAAATAAATGTTCTTTTAATATGGTGTGTCAGTCACTGTAACCATGCCCACTCCTCATATGATTCTGAACCCTGTAAAACTGAGACACATGTGTACCAGCACATGCAAGTGTACTGGACTTACTGGGACACAGCTATGTGTACATATTCCTCTGACTGCAAGCATTTTCTTAATTCCAACCTTAACAACCATCTAGTTCCAATGCACCCTGCCATAGGCAGGTCCCAAATGCTTAACATTCTGATTCTATGAACACTTTCTCACAGGGACTATATAGAAGACAGAACTGGAAAGAGGTTTCTGTTAGTATTCATACTTAAAGACGTGTCAAAGCAAATGCTTTGATCTTTAGAGGAAAGGACACAAACAGAAATCTTTCTGCTTTAGGCTGAAAAAAAAAAAAAAGATATCCACATGATCTCTAGTTTGAACCAACCAAAAATTATTTACCTAATCAAGGGCTAAACACTGATAAACATACAGGGAGCACCATACTTCTCTAAGAAAGAAGTAAGTCTGTCCTTTAGTGACCCATAACTGGAGGAAAACCTGAACTTACTAGGGCATCTGTAAAGCACACTGAGCACACACATTCTCAGAGCAGAACAAAAGACTTAAAGCACTGCCAAATTATCTAGTGCAAGAAGATGGGCTGATTCATGATGAATAGTACTGTCTGTTGTCCATGCCAGTCGTCCAAAGGTTTTGGGCAGCTGAAGGCACACCCATGTTTTTGTGATACTATGCCTTTAATAACTACTTACTGCTCTCCAGGCAAGTCATACTTGACTGTGTTGGCTTTCACACGCTGATCTAGCAATTGTGGGGTCTGGGTAAGAGTTCTCCTGTCAAGTACAGCTTGATGGCAACGCCATGGCACAAGGGGCAACTGACCATATTAGGATTCACCCCTATAACCTGTTTGACCACTCCCTGCTGAAAGCAGCAGGCTGTTGACTGCAGGCAGAAGTCCTGTGTAAAATTGAAATGGGAAGCATTAGCTAGGCAGAGCGCTGTTATGATTATTATTGCTTTCAGGCTGTCTTTTGAGGAGCTATCCCATAACAGAGGATAGAAATATACCATAACATAAACCTTCAAACATTGACTTGGCTGTTTGTTGCTGGCTGCTCTAATTTCACCTTTAGGTACCTGGATTTCTAAAAGGAAAGCAAAGTAAACTTAAGTTTACTTCTATTCAGGAAATTAAGTAGTTCATTCCTTCCCTGCACCAATCACCCCTTTTTAAAATGTTTTTCTAACTCAGTGTCTTAGCCTTTACATATTTTTTATATCAATATGTGTTTGCTAATTGCTATATTGTTTTTAATTTATAGTTATTATCACATAACATAGGTGATCTTTTAAGTAGTATTCTCTTAAATACTTGCCTCAGATGAAAACATCTTAAGTATTTTTCCTTTCTAAAGAAAAACTGACCAGCCTAAGAGAGGAAACAAGTTTGGTTGCATCCTTGGCTCAAAGTGGTGTGGCTGATTATTTTTTTAAAATATATGATCAGACAGACCCTTGATTTTTTTTAAGAAAACACACTAGAATACTGTGCCTAAGACTTAAGATAAAAAAGCACCTGTTCTTGCAAAGATTAGCAGTTACTGCTCACTGTTCTGAAAGCACAAATCTATAGAATGACACTGTAATTAGAAAATGGCAAATCAGAATACATCTCAAAAAAATCAAATTCCACTACTATAATCTATCATAAAACAGTACCACTAGATTACAGAGAACTTCAAAGACCTTATCTTTAAAAGGCAGAATGTTTCTGATTTTTGCTACTGAAAATCTAGTAAGGCATTTTTATTACTCTTTTAAGTCAATGACAGAAGCTGGTAATCAGCACAGAATGTGGTCTGAAGTTTGAGTAAGAAAGTTTTTCATTGCTGAATTCATTATTTAAAAGACTGGTCTTTATAAATTAGCAATTCTGACCTCACTATAATTTGAGACCACCTGAACAGAGGTAAAATAGAAATCTCAAAATTTTTTGTGATGGGACTAGTTAGCACTGACAAATCCAAGATATTCCCAAATAAACTGCAAAAAATTAAAGGGGGAGAAAGGAATGCATTGAAATGCAGGTACCAGAACCTTTCTTGCTTCAAAATAATAAGAATAATAGTGTGGAGCCTGTTCTACCTTTTACACTATTTGTTGTTGTAAAACCAAGTGGGAAAGTAGGCAGACTCAGTACCTATTTCTTTGATTCAAAGGGACTCCAGTGACTAAACTGGAGTACTTAAAGCCCTTTGGGAACCTCTGCACTTCATGTATGGACTCTAAGGAAAAAAACCCACCACACTTTACACCAAACCTAGCAAAATTTCTTCCTGAAGCTTTGACATGTTATAGAGATTTAAGGCACTTTGATATTCACTCTGTGTTTGATATGTCCAAAGTATAAACAGTTTTTGCTTTTAATCCTTACCTTTCCCTCTCATATCATACCATATTTCATAATAATACGTTTGAATTACAAGTTAAATTTAAACAAGTCAACTGTCTTTGGTGTCCCTTTATTTCCACATTACACATTTGGAAATATAGAGGTCTGTCTGAAGTAATTTTCCTCTTTTTAACCATGTTTATCCAATTTCTCAAAGGCAAAAGTAAAAAAACATGGGATACACAGAGGCAATCCTTTGTGATTATTTGATTTAAAAAGCATTTCAGTTTCCAACCAACTATCATGAACCAAAGGACTTTGGTAGTTTGCTTTATGGCAAAGTATTTCTTACTTAATAATTATGCAATCAGAAAAAAAAAAAAAATCAGTTTTTTTTTTAAATTCCAGGAATTAAAAGAAACTGAAAGTAATTTTCATATTCTACAAGCTGAACCATCAAAACAAAATATCCAGCATACAGTATCAGGCCTCAGAGAAGGGCATTTGACAGTTCTTGAAGATCCAGTGAAATTAATTACTGTACTTCGATGGAGATAGAAGAGCACCTATGTACTGCTCAAATGAAGAACATTACAAAATTAACCTGTGCAAGAGAACAGTGAGTAGGTGTGGCTCATTTACATTCACAGCTCTGCATGAAAGGCTTTTCTCTGGTTTACACTTCACTGAAGATAGTACAATCTTGTTGATTTTTCTCAATCTTACACTTTGTAAGTCACTTATTTCATCATATTCCAATCCAAACATGAACTCCAAGCACTTGTGTAAGAAATACAAAGAAAAAAATGTAACGTTTATCCAGTCCATATCCCTTCTTTCAAAAATTCACTATTCATAGAAGACAAAACAAAATCAAGAAAACTACCATCCACCACAATTTTTTTAGAAGCAAAATAAAATTACAAACAAAAATTTACTTTGCCTCCATCTGCTTTCACATTTTTTCCCCTGGTAATGGTAACACATCACTTTTAAGAAAACTGATTTTTTCCTTCAGTAGTGGAACAAGTTATTTATTATCTGTATGGCTTTAGGGGAAGAAAGAACAATGATTTTTAAGTCCTTAGAAATCACTGAAATTTGTGAATACTATTTTTTTTACCAAAAACATTTAAAACATACTTATTAGCAACTAATGAGTTCACCTACAAATGCAGTAGCAATAACTGTTAAATATATTATGTATCAACATCAAATTCTCTAATATAAAAAGCATGAAGTAGGAATTTTAATAAGACTACCAGAAAAACCCTATCTGAAATTCCTCATACACATAAAATATATTACCTATATACAAGCTTCTATACCTTATACAACTATTTCTTCATGAATTAGTTTCTAATGAATTACCACTTACCTTTTTCTTCCTCATATTATCATATTTCACGTAGCATTCAGACACTGACCAAGGTTTCCATCCAACACAAAATCAGCTAAAGTTTGCTCCCCAGTTCTAACTAAAAGAAACAGTGCTATTGAAGCAGTGTCAACAAATTCCCATATGCTAAATTGATCATTGGATTTGGTTGGTTGTTTTTTGTTTGTTTTTTTGGGGGGAGGAGGAACTTGGAGAAAGAATTAAGAGATGAATCAAAAATCCTTGACATGTTTTTACTCTAGTTATGCTGAAAATCTTATGATCAGAAACTTGTGACTTGATCTGCCTTTATGTGTCACAGTAAGGAAATAATTAAAATTCATGATGTCATTCCTTGAATTTTCAGTAGCATTCAGTACAGAATAAAAGCATATCCAAACCATTTTTCAGATTCAGTGTAACTTACTGTGTATGTGTACTGCCACCTAGAGATTCAAGGTTATAACTGTAGCTATGGAAATAATTAAGCCAGCCCAGGCATACTAGTTATTATGAAATGATTCTTTGAGCCTAAGTTTTGCTGTAGCAAACAGTTGAGTCTGTGCAGTCTCACACCTCCTACCACAGCCGTTGTCAGATGCTTTCACAAAAGTGTACATGAATTTCCAACAATGAATCTGCTATAACCAGAATATACTGGCTAACACTGGACATTAATTATCTCTGGTGTCACCTGGAAACATACATTTGCACTCCTTATATTCTTCAGGAAGAACCCTGTGGATTTTCCAGCAACCTATACACATAAGCATGTGCTTTTTAATTGTCCACTAAACTCTTAGCCTTGTCAACAGGAAAAAAAAAACAGTAACACTGTTAAAATACTGAGAGAAACCCAATACATTTACTATTGATATTCATATTCAAATTATTGTACTGCTGCTGTGCTGAAGATGGAGCTAATGCTGAAAGTATTAATTCTTGTCACTGGCCTGCTGGCCAATTATACCTGCACTCAGAGGCTGCGTTACTTCCTCATCATCTATCTTTCATTCCCCACTTTTTTTCCCTTTTTTTCTACCAGTCTACTTACCCAACGCATCATCATCTGTGCAGCCTGTTTTACAGAGTAGTTCTTCACTTTCCTGATTTGTACTGAGCTTTAAGCTTCTCCCAGAGGTTTATCTCTCTTGGGAGCCATAAATATAAAGCAGGCCTTCAATAAACACAAATCAGACAATGTAAAAAAAGCCTTAAGTTTAGAATTATGCAAAGAATTTACCAAGACATGCTGACTACTACTTCGCTGTTTAGATCTGCTCTGAAACATACTGAACTCAAACACTTGACTTGTCATGATTATGCCTGTACCTTTGCTATGCTACTTGCAGATGCAGCACCCTTATCAGCCTCGGTGGTGTCTAGATGTGCTGACCCTTTACATGTTCTTATGCTTGTGACACTGTTTTTTTTTTCTTTTAGAGAACAGTATTTTACAGAATAGCAAACTCCCATGTACTTGGAATATAAATGATTTTTTTTTCTGAAATGTAAAAACATATTGACAGTTACTATGTAGCTACTGAATTGTCTCAGAACTTGTGCTGACATTTCTTTATTTTAAAAGAACATTTTCTTCTCACTGGATATTAATGCATATGCAAATTAAAACAAACTTACATATAGTTTACACAGAACTTTTGAACAAAAGGTTTCTGGAAAAATGGATAAGAAGTCAAGACCAGCATTTTGGTAATTCACAGTGACACACCGCATCTCATGACACCAGACACTGAAAAATGTAATTTTTTGATCACACCTTTTGCCAGCTCTAAAGCAAAGTTTATGCAACCTATCATCACTCCCCCTTACCTTGCCCAGCTTTTTGTGTAACCAAACTCTCAGAGTACTGCGAAAAATTTTTCCAAAGCTTTTAAATTTACCTCTATTTGCAAACAGATGAATGGAAAAAATTAATCAGCTTAGCAAATGCTCTGAAAGTAGCTGTAACATTCCACCCCATTAGAAAGTCCACACTGGAACAAACTAAGACGAAAGTGCTTGCCTACAGCATAATTGCAAATGAAGTAAACATACAGCCTACAATACACTGCAAGCTTAATTTGTTTTAAATGGCTTGTTATAGAACAAATCAAACACGTATTTCAAAGACACTAATAAACCATCTCCTGTACCATGAGCACTATGGAAAGACAGATTTTAATACTAAAATGCAGCCTATTGCTAGGACATATGTATTGTGTATGAACCTTCAAGCAGATTTTAAGTGACTAAAGTGTTCTGCAAAGATACTAACTAATAATGCAAAATGCTTGATCCTGAGAATATTGAATGGTGTGAAATATTATAAACCCCACAAATATAGGGGCACATATATTATCTAGGATAAAAATCCCCTAGGTAATGTAACCAAACCAAACACCTCAAAAAATTAATAAATTTAATTCTTCACTAATTTATTTTGGTTAGAGTAAATATGAAATAGCAGTTGCGTTCTTGCCAGAAAAGATTTTTTAAAAAAATTTTCAAGTACCTCTTGCGACAAGTTGATGTATTTGGACTGTAAAAAAACATGCTAAAAATGTTTGAGAAAAATACATTGTCCAAATATGTATCCAGCTAATCTAACAGAAGGTAGAAGCATATCCAAACAAGCATCATGAAATGCTTGAGCCACCTCCTTTCTTCAGCTGGTATTCAGAGATCCTAACAAGCTAAATGAATAAGCAACAAAAAACCACAGATACCTACCTATACAGCACAAACACTGGAAAAAAGTTTCCAAATATTTACGAAGAATTAAGCTGACTATTTTATGCAAAAAGACCTAATAAATCAACAAAACTATAGACACAACAATCTTAAGAAATAAAGTCAAAAACTTCACACAGTAATAATCCCAAAGTTTTCAAATACATGCAGGTAAAACTTTATTGTCCTTTAGCAAATACATTATTAAAAAAAGAATAAAATTCAGAAGTGGCCTTCTTTAGTGACAATTCCAGAAAAAAATACAATATTTTCTATCTTGAAAGACAAATCATATTTGCAAAATCTCACAGTCTCCCCATACAAGTTCAATCTATTTTTAAAGACATGTATTTCTAACTGTACTTTGATTTGTAAAGAAATTGCAAATCACAAGCATTAAATTTGTATTTCACAGCAAAAAACACTAAATCAATGAACTTCCATAAAAAATTTCTGCAAAATTCAGTCTCTGCAAAAACTACACCTCAGTCAGTAAAGTCTGAAAAAGTGTATGCAGTAAATTTAATGTTGCATTTACTTTTTTGACACATCTGCACAAACCTGCCATTTAGATGGTACCAACTGGTTCAGAGCTAACATCACAAAGACTAAGAATAGCAGTAATCTCAGAGTAGACCAAAAAATCTAAAAGCTGGGTACTCACTGTTATGTATAATATGAAAAAGAGAAGGTGAAAAAACTTTTTCAGAATGAGAATGTGAAAAACTTTCAAAAGAATGGCAGCTTACAGAAAAAAATATCCCCTTTTCCTTCCCCCTCTCTGCCACACAAGTTTTTGGTTTGCATAGAAAAGGGAATGTTTTGTCTGGTCTTGACAGACTCTTATTTTTTGGTTTAGTTATTACACAGAAAAAAATCACATTAAAAATCACTACAGTTTGTGTGCTTTATGATAAATTAACATTAAATATTTCACTTTCAGGTACCACAGTTACGTCTTTTTATTCATGACGGACAAAATTATTTTCTATTTCTCTAACATGTAACATATCCATCTGTTTCTTTTAATTGCAGCCCAAAGTTCTAATTTTCTGTATTCTTCTTTTAGTCTGCCTCCATGTTTTCAAGTATTCTTGTTAGGCATTGTAGCCTCCTCCATAATGCATGCCTCCAGAGAGCTTACTCTTAAGTACCTAAAACTGATTATCCCATCCACTTATGCAACTCAGACTTGCTTTTGCAGACTGCCACAACAGTTTCTTCAAGATAGCACAAGCATGCTTATTATTCACTTAAGTAACTAAACCTGGATCCCAATGGAAACAAGTTTCCTGTGAGTAGATGTACAACTATGAAACAATTGTTCAGGTTTCCATTTCAGTCTCTGTGGCATCAGTCCTCGAAGAAGTTTTAACATTTGATGGAATCTCCCCATCTAGGTTCTGAATATCAGACAAATCAATAGTAGGCAGAGGTGCTCTCCAGTACAGGAATGAGTTATACTGATAGAATTCTTCTTCTTCTTGCTTTGAAAAGAGACAGATAAAAAGGAAAAAAAATCATTAATGTGTATCCCAGCAGTAGAAAATAATAAAAAGAAACCTTTTATGTAAGAAATTAAAACAAGGACTTACTCAGCTGTGACATACTAACAGTTCTTATAATTTTCTGATTTTGAAGTAAATCACAATTTTGCCTTTTTAAATGCTCTTGCAAAGAACCATCATACAACCTCTGCGAAATACCTCCATAATTACACCAATTTCTTCAACTTACAGCCTTTGCACAGAAAAATACTGTAAAACTTCTGCAATTGTTGGACTTTGCATACAAAAACTGCTCCCTCTTTTTTTTTCTTGTAACAACATACAAATTTCATGCACATTTAGCTACTTTACACCAACCCAGAGGATGATAAGTGCAAGATAAATTAAGCATTGCATAGTGTTTCTTTTCTGTGTCTTAATTTCATATTCAAGAAAGAAAAGTTTAAAAACTAGAAAGTAGTATCAGAAAAAAACTTAAGAGAAACATGTACTTATCTACTACTTTAATATGGCATCACATTTTTTATTTATTTTTTTTAAATGTCTATTAGAAAACCCACTGCGTATTTATTAACATGTTGTGGTTATAAACAGTGGTCAATCTGTGCATGTTTCTGTGGAGATGACACACAAAAGAATTCGTAAGTCACTCTCATTTGGTCTTGAGCATGTATTTTCTTCTGGTGTATAAAAACAGTGAATGCTGCCACAAACTTAAAATAATTAATTTCCATATAATATTGGTTCACAGTTATCTAACATACAATTAGAATTTTTAAATATTTTACTGTTTCAGCCATAACAGGTGTTGAACAGAAATATTTTTAACAAATAAACTGATGCTATTTTTTTGGTATTTCTCAGGTCATAGTGGGGCTTGGGGGGAGGTGAATGCACCACCACAATTCATGCCACAACTAAAGTCAACTTCTCTGGACCTCTACAGTATACCTCTTGAAAAAATTCATGATTTGTCTGTTGGCTTTGCAACAGAATAAAAAAATGTAACATTCAAAAAATAGCAGTCAGTATCCCTATACCCTCTCAAGTACTGAGAAATTATGTGTCTTCCCACTTCTCAAAAGAGAGCATATGAAAATTCACCATACTTCCTATTTAAAGAATACATTTTTCTATTTGTTACCACACAGACTTCTCCTGAACTACAGTCTGTTGTGCTAGGGAACCTGTTTCTACTGCAAAACCCTCCACTATTCAAGACTAAAATAATTATGAGAGGATGAAAGGTGTAGATGGCAAGGTGTAACAGCAAGATGGCTGTACCTGTAGGATACTACTAATGTCAATTTCCTCATTGGGAAAAGATTGTCTTCAGAAAATAATAACAAAAATTTCCATTAATGGGAATTGAAACCAAAACCAATTAATGGAGTGCCAGTGTAACAAAAGGATTAACTATATTGAAAATAGAAGAAGGCCAAACTAAAAGTAATTGCATACATTTCTATAAATAATCTTGCAAATGAAGGTTTTGCATTGCACAGCGTAAAAACGTGTGGAAGGGATGGTTTCCCAGTCTGTACCTCAATCTAGGCTGCCTCATTCACACAGAACTGTGCAGGGCAGGTGGCTAACAAATTATTTGAAAAAAATCTCTGTCAATGGAGTTTCAGAAAACTGCCAGGTACCTTATGTTTAATCTGAACTCCCTTTATATTTTAGTAGGTTTCTGCTCATGCTGAGAGCTAAGTACTTAAAACCAGAACCTTGTACTTTGTATGCACAGAGTAAATGACTGCATTCTTGTCTCAAAGGTATTAGAATCTAAACCGTTATAAACACAAAATAGGCATACTCTTAATTTTGGACTCAGATTACATACTTGATTAATCTCAAAACCATTCAAGTCTATAGAGCAGCAGTATTTCAGTGTATTGGTAACTCCCAGGTTCAGTGTGAAAACAAAAAAAACCATCAAGCACAAAGACAGGCACAATGCTAAACATTCTTACCTAAAAGGCAAAATAAAATATTAATGTTCACCTAAATTTCAACATAGGTTTTGAGAAGTTCTATCAAGATAGGTAATGTAGCAAGCTCAGAGATACAAATGCTCAGTTTCTACTGACTAAGTAATTTTTAAGAAGTTAGTCTTCCAACTCTAGTTGCAAAAGTGTGCTTGCAATTAAAATTAAAATAATATTTCTTCTCTGGCCAACCGTAATGTAACTGGAACTGCTTTAAACTTTTAACAGTATGGAATTAAGAGTATCCTGATCAAGCTTATAAATGTAATGAAATACATAAGCCACAAACAGCAAAGAATAATCCCAATCTAGGAACTGTATTTTCAGAAAAGTGTAAAAATCATCTTCAGAAGTATCTTTATAAAAAACTGAAAAAATACATGTAGGACATAAAAAAAAAAGGAAGAAACATTCTTGCCTGAGGTGTTAACAAAACTTTACTTTAAAACTAGAACATTTTTTATACAATATTGTACTTAGAGAAACAACCTGTTAAAAATACAGTCCTACAGAAATATTAATACTCTTTAGTGTGTGGAAATTCAAGGGATGTGTGGTCTTCCTACCACTGCTAAAGCTTACATAACTATACCAAATAACACTGGGGATAAGTAAAGAATCCAGCATTATATTTGTAATAGAGTCAAATTGTTCTTAAGAGGTTTGCGCAATTTGTTTAATTGCTATGCTTCAAAACACACTGGCTCTCTCTTCAAAAATGAAAGAAATTCTTGTGTTTAAATGTCACAGCCTAAAAAAGGCTGTATAGTTTTCACAGGATGTAGAATTTTTCCTCAATTTCTTTTTGCCTTAATTCTACCATCCATCATAAAAAAATCACTAACCAACCAACCAACAAGAAAGAAAAATCACAAAAAGAGCAAGAGTAAGAAAACCCACTATATTCTTTATAGATGGGTTTACAGATGAGTGTTATCCTGTGAAAGACCCTGACTTCTCAAAACCAGAGCCTACAATTGTAATTCAAAGTCTATCTAACCTGATTAGACTTTCTGCCACTTCTGTATCACTTGATCTAATATTGTGGTCTTACTTAAAAGGTCCGGGTGGGATGGAAATTGACTTAAATACATGAGACTTCTAGGTAAGTGTGACATTTGATCCAGCATTTTATTTTCAGAAAATTAAAACTTTATTGGTACCAAATTCTTTTTTCTGAACAATTGTGTAAAACACAGTAAAAACGGAAAAAACGTACACTGTTCAAAGTTAACCAGAAATTTCTTGTATACCCTGATCATTAAATCACTGATACCCTTCCGGTGACCACCGTCTCCACCAGATGTTTTGGTTAAAGACAGGTTTGGTATTGCTATTAAAAAGCAATACGAAGTTCAGGAAGATGATGCTGTGTAAGTAAGCCTGACCCTTACACAACAGAGATGCTACCAGAATAACCTCTCCAAGCTTCCACCGCGCTGTTGAACACGGATGAGGCTGAGGATAGACTCAGGTGAGCAGAACTCCTGACCGGCTCTTTCCCATCATTTTTCCCAAGGGGAGGGGGGCTGGAGGGGCGGAGCGGGAGGGAAGCGGAGGAAGCTGGATGCTATTTCTCGTTTCGAAAATAAGGAAGAAAAAAAAAAAAAAAAAGAGGCTTTAAAAGTCCAACAGCCCAGAAGGCACAGAAGGGGCTGCACGGCACCAAACACTGTGCCGTGCCTGGCTAAGGCCCCCCAGCACCCCCGAGAGACACCCGCACCCTGCGGTAACGCTTCAGCTGCTGCCGGCCCCTCCCGCTCGTTTCCCACCCCGGAGGCGAGGGGCCCCGGCCTGTCCAACTCCCTTACCTCGGCGGCGGCGGAAGCCCGCTTTTTGCCCCGGCCACCGGCACATCCCTCCGCCGCCCGCTCGTCCTGGGGCGCCGCCGCGAGCCCGTCATGCCGCCGTCGCCCGCCGGCCGCGGCCCCGGGCTGCGCAGAGGGCCGGCTGGTCCCGGGCCGCTTGCCCGGCGGCGTCTCAGCCTCCTCCAGCGGCCGCTTCGGGGCGACCGAACCGGGGCGCGCCGGTTCGCCCCGGAGCCGCCGCTCCGCCGCGCGGGGCAGCGGCGGCTCGCGCAGGAGTCGCTTGACAGGCACGTGACACATTAACGGCTCCGCGTGCCGCTTGGCCATGAGGGGCCGCGCTCCACCGGCTCCGCGGAGCTCGCGACCCCCGGCCGCGGACGCCCGGCGGCCGCGCGCTGCACCGCGCACGCGCGCCACGGCGGCCGACGCCAGGAAGTGGGTGAGGCTGCCCGCCGCGCTGCTTGACGGGAGGAAGGAGCGAGAAACGCCGGAGACAGGAAACCCAGCAGGGAAGGAAAATCAAACACGAGCGAGACGAAGCCATGCCACAAGCTTTAATACCCAAAGAAGCCCAGGTCCATTACATACATTGAAAATAGTGAAAAGTGCACGCAGAAATGTGAAACTGTCCTTCCTTACTTTCGCAATCGATTTCAGAACATACCACATTAAACAAACAAACAAACAAAAAAAAAACAACAAAAAAAACCCCAAGCTAGAACGTTTGTCAAACTCCATATAAAGAAGTTTTACACTTCAGATTATGCAGCATTTTATTTTTCAGCTGTTACCATGTTCAGTTTAATAGTGATCTAAAGTAAACAGTCACCACTGATGAACACCTTGAGCGTTTCCTCCGTGTACACAACTAAATAAAACAATTATCACATTCTATAATACACAATTATCCCTGTGCATAACCAAGAACTCATAAATAGGACTGTAGGTAAAACACTACTAACACAGCTCATTCACAAGATTATTTTGCTTCCAACTCTTTAATGCGACCTGTGATTTAAAAGGATAATATAGCAGAAAAAAACCCAGCATTTTCTAGATTAGAAATAAAAGCATATCACCACATTATACCTGATGTAAGCAAATAAAAAAAAAATTCAGAAAACAGATAAAAATGGCACCTCTGACAACATGGAACAAAACCATCCGAACAAAGGATATTGACACTCAACCAGAAGGAAGGAGTTCCATTGCCTAGTTCTGAGAAGCAGGTACACTACATTCCAAGTCACAGACTGCGTATGGGTAACATTACAGAGAGATATGCTACTCAGCAACAGCATAACTGACATTCACTTAACCTTTGCATGATTACAAGGAGCTTGAAAATTAAGGGGGAAAAAGCATATTTAAAGCAAAGAAACACAAATTCCCTCAAAAAATAAAGCAAATGGTACAATACAGAAATTAAATCAAGTGGGGTTTTTTATTTTTAGATGTGCAAAGGTTTTATTTTTAATTTATTTCTTGCAATAGCAGTGTTTCATCTTGAAACACATCTCTCTTGGAGCTGGGTAGATCTTTGACAGTTCATTTATGGAACTGAATCATGGTGGTACACCTTTAGAAAGAAGAGTTCAAGTAAACTAGTTTAAGCCACAGCGTACACTTAAAAACCGCTGTTGACAAGAAGCTTCTATTCCAGTAACTATTCTGAGTGGAAAGGGGCATCCAGGTGCATCCTTTCTTACGTGGCGTTGAAACTACAAAACCAAAAGTTTCTGTTTCTCCTTCTTGCAGATTTTCAATTTAGGAATAAAGGCACAAATTGCTGGCCTGAATTGGAAAAATCTAAAAGCCAGTAACAGATCTATTAAAGAGATGTGATTAGGACATCACTACTGAAAGTATGAAAGACGGCACTAAAAATAACAGGAAATAAACAAGCTATTGACCAGCGTCACTAAGGCCAACTATGACTTGAGCCCTCATCATAGTGGTTTTATATTTTAAAGACCATTTTGAAACTGCATAAAAATGGTACTTACGGTAATCAACATATTAAGAAAACAAAATGCTTAACATTACACCTCCTGTCAGACTAGTGATTATTAATTCTTTTTTTTCATGTACATAACTTACAAGTGACAGAAGATTCAGCCTCTTGTATAGTACCATGACTTGTAGACTAAATATTCACCTAAACCACATCTGCTAGGAAAAAAACACACTAATATAAGGAACCAAGAAGTCACAAGGGTAAAATGTCTGAAATTATACAGAAATTGTCTACCAATTTGCCTGCATATCCTGACTCATGTAGAGGTGATTAGGTTATAGCACACATTTACATGTAACTTCACTGCCCCGACAGGTGTTTTTATGTTGTGCTACCTACATATGGCATGGATAACTCAGCTGTGTTATCAGCTTTAGAAGTTTTGGCTTAAGCAGTCAGAAGATGATTCAAAATCAATGTATTTCAAGATGGCAAAGCATCTAATACATTTCAGTTTCAACACTAAGATCAATCAAAATTGGTAATATTCCTGAACTGAGGTTAACATAGTGTTTCCCTGTGACACTGTTTTTTCTTCACTCAGTATTCTGCTTTCACATAGTATTTCAAATTGCCTACAGGTTCTGTGTTTTAATTAAACTGTTAACAGTGACACAGCCAAAGGTTAGAATTTGTAAAATAATCTACTTCAGTTCCACAGAAAATGCTCTAACGTATCTGATGGCTGTTTTATCTGTCAAGAATAATTTTACCACTTTCCAACCTTTTCAAACTTCATAATTTAAGTATACATTTAAAAATACTTCTCTAAACATGACACAGATAGTACAGTAAGCATCTCCATGAATTCCTAATAACAGAAAGTAGAAAAAAATCACATAAATCTATGAAAAATTAGGCAGTATATGCAGAGAATTAGCCTACTTACGGCAAATGTTACATTTTGTTCTCAAGAAAACATTTTTGCTTTTATTTTTAATGCATTCCAGAGCACAAGGACAGTGTATGTGAACACTTCATCCTCCACTTTCACAAGTATATTACAAATATGCATGGCATAGTATATATCTGAATAGCAATAAGGATATTAAGAAAATAGACACTATCTATATCCTCTTAGGAATAAGAAGGCACCAATGACCTGAGGTTGTGTCCATACATTGCCAAGACCAAGACCTCATTTCTAGCTTTCAAGCCAACATTTTTTTTCTCAATAACCTATTGAGACCAGTACTATTCTGGTTTTCTCACCACAAACAACACACATTCATAGTAGTATTTCATCATGGAGAGTTCATTCACAGTGTAAGTTGACAGTACAGATTCTTTCTCCACCTGAAAAAAAACAGCAGTTTTAAAGACATCTTCCATATGGGAACTATGTAAGAAATTGCTTATATACTTATTAGACTAATATACTTTGCTAATATACTTATTAGACTTCAAGGCCCATCTATACACTTCTCAAAAAATGAGGAAAGCAGATAATTTGTAACACACATGTAATACTCCTACAAGTTATTAATATATGCCATTATTTTGAACGAAATTTATGGTTGTTTATTCAAAGCAGTTTATATGATTTCTATCAATGCAACTCATTGCAAACTACAGCATCTTTTTACCTCTATATGGAATCCATATTGCAGGATAACATTTTTTATATCCTCGTAGCTTAATTCTATAGAAAGTTCATTTCCCAAGTTTTCAAAATGGTAAAGGAGAGGCCCTAGAGAACAAAGATACAATAGAAATGGCTATCAAAAAGACAAAAAATGTCTTAAAAAATCAAGAACCCACACTGGAAGTGCAACAAACACTTATATCCAGACTCACAAATTCAAAAATTTGGAAGGTTCCCTGTCCACAGTAGGGGAGTTGAAACTAGATCACTTCCAAGCCAAATAATTGTATGATTTTCTATAAATACTGACAAAAGAATGCATTTCTATAACTCAAATATCATTTTCATAATGAATTTCAGAATCAATGCCAAATGAAAACAAACTACTTCAGCTGCTTATTCAACAATTTGTCTCATTTTCCACCAGATTATGTTTTCTGTATCTTAAAATTTCTTCAGTTCAGACTCCATAGCTCAGGAGCTCTGCTTGCATTCTGTGACTGGCCAAGACTGGATAGTGACTGACCAACCAGTAACTGACCAGTTTGCACTATGCAAAATATTTAATGCCTGAGTTTTGTCTGACATTCCTTCACCATAGAAGATTTAAATCAAATGTCTTTTGTTTTGATCCAAGGCATATAAAAATTTCATTCCCATAACACCTGCTTAGAAGCACAGTACCAATTAGGCATTAAAAAAAAAAAAAAGCAAGAATGTATTTACACACAGATTAAGTTCTATTTTCTTAGAAAAATAGCAAAAAAGAATACAGAACACTACGTTTGTCAAATAACAAATGTTTGATGCATGAATGCAAAACCTGCTACTAGGAAGATTTACTTGCCTATTTAAAAACTACATGCTGTTGATTTGATTGTAACCAGCAAACACCTGGACATATTTTGAACATTTCTGAGGTAATTTCCAAGCCCTGTATTTTTCTAGCTGTACAGTTTTCTGCACACATTCATCCCCACACACTTTTCAAGTATTAGATGCCTGCTATTCAATCAAAAATAAGTCAAAAAACAGAGGATGGTCACACTTGCCTACATTTATCCATATTCCTCCAGGCTTTAGTATTTTCCATATAGTATCAATGTAATCAATCACATTATGTGCTGTATCTATGAAAAAGCAAGTTGCTACACAGTCCCATGTATCTGCATAAAAAGAGCAAAGTATAGAGATGAGTTTCAATGCTTTTACCCCTCTCAAAGTCATCATTTAACCCTGATATTTTTTCATACACTCAGAATTACCTTTAACTAACAACACCTAATTTTGCTTCCAAGTAAATAAAATATTTTGGTTTATATTAAAAACTGTTAATTTGGGTTCATTTGACCTGTATATATGTGTGTATCTACATGTACACACTCTAAAATATTACATATAGTGATGCATATACAGTTCATAAAATTGTTCATACACATAAAATGACATATATACTGTAAAATGTAAATGTTGTAACACATTTTATATAAATTAAGGTCCAAGTATGCTATTACTCACCTGTCCTATGAACTTCATGTGACAACTGTTAAAAATACAATTGCAAAAATACCCAGTGATTTTAGGCCTCCCTAGTTAGTATTTAGAACAATACAAGTCTACATTCACAAATAATTAAGTAACTGTAAGGAAGGCTCCTGCAAGCTCGGTTAGACAAAGAGGTGTCCGTATGCTTTTTATAACTAAGAAAAAAAGAAAAGCTGATTTGGCATAATAGACCTATTGATCTCCACTTTTATTGTACAGCTGTAGAAATATTCTGAGTAAGAAAATCTTGCTATAGTCAGTACTTTTTACTTAGTGCTTGTAGATACAGTTCTGTTTTCTCTGTAATGACTAACTATGCCAAATACTCTGAAGATACATGAAGTTACATGGATAGTCTAGAAATTTTCATTTACTCACTGCACTCAGAATAAATTTCTTGAAAATCCCCTGCTGTCATAGAGAAGTTTGAACCAGAAGGAAGACTGTGAGGATCAACATCTGGGAAATAAATTGGTCGTATCTGATCAGCAGATCTTCTGTTATTGCTAAATTGATGAATCCAGGGATAAAGCTTACAGGAGTTAATTTCAGAGCATCTGCAAAATATAAAAATTGACACAATTCAGTTTCAACTAATTGCTTATATCTTAGATAGAAATACAGGAGTCAAAGTTTTTGTAAAAGCTACACATTTGCCAAAGGACTTCATCTATTTCACAACACTTCAGACTGCCCATCATTATGAACTGATAAAAAAACTAATTTTACTCTGACACACAAATTATTACCACAAAATAACTGCCCAGTTTTAGAATTTTCCAACTTGTTACCATTTTCTCCAGCTCATTCTTCTGCTGAAAAAAAAATAAGTTTATTTTGTAAGATTAATGAAATTTATGATTTACTATTTTCCATGAAGCTAGCATTTTCTGGATCATATACCTTTCTATTAAAATAAAAGAAAAAAAAAAGGAAAAAAAAATTAGTAACATTAGTTCCATGACATTTAATGAAAATGTCTGTTCTCATTCTAGCCTTTTCTGTCTTTTCTGAACCATAATCACAGAAGCACAGCAAAATAAAAGCACTTTTTCAGATGCTAACGGAAAGGATTCTTTAAAATTTCAAAAATAAATGCCATTTTGCAAAGCACATTAGAAGTCATTTTAAGTTTGTAACATCTGGATCACTGCAATTACACTAAGTAAACATGTCTCTGCACAATAAAAGTTTTAGATTGGCATGATTAACGAAATCAAATCTTATTTTAAAAAAGCGATAAAATACAGCATTTAAGTACAAGAAGCTTTTCCCATGGTCCTGTAAAATCGGTTTGTAACTAAAAATTGAAAACATTTTCTTACAGAGACAAAAGGGGACATATCTGTGCCATAAAATATGTATCATCAAACAGTCCATAAACTGCAAGCAATCTACTGGGTTATAAAAAGTGCAGTCTTTTGGCTGGTGGTTATAATATATCTGTGATAAAGTCTTTGAAATAACATTTTTTATCTTCTTCATATCATATTTCATTATATAAATTAAAAATAATACAAAACCAGCTTGTATTTGAGCAGCAGTATACTGAAACAGTGCCAAAAGACATTCCCAATTTAAGAGAAAAGAGCATTCCCTTTTCATATACAAGCTTGAAAACTTCCACTTTCAGCTTCAGCAATTTGCACTTCAAAACCAATTACTCCAGTCCTTTGCAATTCCATCATTGCAACAAAAGATGTGTAATATATATTATATTATAAAAACTCTAACATATATAAATGTGACACACTTCATTATTTTCCATAGGGGCAGGGCATTTACTGTTCAACATTCATCTGAAAAGACAGTTCTGGAAAAAATGGACAGGTCAAATCTCACTTCTGACCACTGCTTTACAGATCAAGGGTAACTTAACTGTTTTCATCCTGAGGCTTTCATGGACATGCAACAAACACAATTAAGTAGCCTTTCTCCAAGTGTCAAGATTTATATAAAACTACATTCTTTCCAGAAAGTAAGTATTACTAGCATGAATTCTACTGGTGTTAAACCTTTTTTAAACTAACTCTACTCTGACTTGTGTACAAAGTGATTTTCTATTACTTGAATGGAAGTTTCTCAAATTAAGTAAGACCAAGGCTATTGACCCTGTGCTCTGAATCTACAGCTGTAGAAAACAGCAAGTCAGCAACCAGCTGCTCCTGTCTCATCCACACATACACCACCCTAGTGTTGTTTGCCCTCCTGTCAGATGTCACAGGGGTATGTAATGTGTCCTGTGGCTCTGCCTGGCAGAGGCAGGAGAACAAACTACACTTTTCAGTTTTTCCTCTTGCAAAACCTCTAAGAAATGAGGCGTGTCTGTACCACCAATAGTCACCTCTGACATCTGTCATTATATTCAAAACTCACATAAACACTAGAAAAATACACCACATAAAAACCTTATGTGTACAAGGAAAAGTAGAACTTCCCATAAAAGGACTGAAGCAGCTTGGGAGCATTGTATCTTAAGTACTCCCAGGAACACTTTGTTCTAAAATTAGAGCTTCCTCAACAGAATAACACACTGTAAGTAATTTCAAATAACCGCAGTGACCACAGTTATGCCTTGACACACACTCTGCATATCATGCAACTTTATCCACTCTAACAAAAGTTTACCATTTAAGAGAATTGAGGGTTTTTTAAAATCTGTGAAAATCAGCAGATACCACTTTGTATACAGAAATATTAAGTCACTGTACCTCTAGGAACCTACTGCAGCAATTGGCTTGACACCCAAAACAGTACTTTATCCTTCTAAAAATAAACCATGGTCAGAGAAAGAATGTATATCCAAACTGTTAGGTACATGTCAGAAAAATCCTCATGCTTTTATCATCAGAAAACAAAAACAAATTGAGACTATAGGTAAAAACTAACTAAACGCTAAATCCTTCTTACCACTCTTTCTTAACTATTATCTTCAGCTCATATTGATGATTGCTGTTTCTTCCAGTTTCAGGAAATCAAACATGCCCATTTCAGAAGGCTGTGAACAGCCACTTAAGACTAAACTGAAAGATTCTCCAAGTCCCTAAAACCTTCATGTGAGACATACCAAGCCCACAATTAGGTCTGGCAGAAAGGAATGCTTGGACTTCAACTGAATTGACTGCAGTTCATAGCCAGGCTAGCAGTATTCTCTTCCATGATAACAAGGAAATGTAATTGATGATTTGCCCAGAAAAAATGTAGATTACAGCAGTTACACAATACTCAATTTTGCTGTCTAAAATCTCATACTGTTAGCAAGTTCAATGCATATACACCTCTTTGCTAAACATCCTATATAAACAGGAAACATCATATAAGCATTAGATGCTAAGAAAGACTACTACCATTAGCTAAGCATGAATCTTCAGGACAATTCTACGTATAAGCCAACAACTCATTACTTAAGGCAGCCTGTCATCAGAGGTAGGTAAGGGTGAAGTTAACTAACCTCTGTGACAGCCGATCATTGCTCCCAAAGATGGGAAATGAATACTTTTATGCTGCTTTGGATAATTTCAAAAGTTTCAAAGCGTGAGAGGAATCTGGCTTCCTTTCATTACCTGCAAGGCATCAGTCACATCAACTGTGAAGTATAATTTCACCACCAGGTGAGTAATTTGAGAATAATGTAGGAAAAATAGAACAAATGAACCTCCAGTAAATACCTATTTTCATCATATTGACCACAACTGTTAAATGCAGACATGCGGCAGCCATCATAAACAGTGTTTTCCCCTTGTTTTTAAACAGTAAGTTGTAAGATACGTAAAATCATCACAGTTTGCTGTGGACAATCAGTCTATAAACAGGTCTCCAGAACATTATGCTAATGCAGAATACAAACCAGTAGTTTAGGTGTTTTCAGCAAAGGTGTACACTTAGAGACTGATGAATGAACTGGCAAATTCACCCTCTCTGAACTTGGGACCAACTCCCCCCAAAAAACAAAACATACCCCAGACCTCTTTCACACTTGCCCACCCAGTCTTCCCACCCTTTCTTAAAAGAACAGTTGCATGTGCTGCCTTCTTTCCTCTCTAACAACTTCATTTTGAAACCAGTAATTTCCAGTGCAAGTGGCAGAATACCAAATACAGAAATGTCATTCTAAGTTAAACCTGTAAAGTGAAATTTACTACATTCTGTTATCTCAGCATAACTGTGGAACTGTTAAACACTTTTTTAGCCATTCATGCTCAGCATGCTTCAGTGGTTGTTTTTCATGTCAAAACAGTGCCTAAAATTTTACTATGGAATGTAATACTTGATTTTAACAGCTTTCCTTTGTTAATAATCTCTACCTCTAAATATTATGCACATATTTATGAGCCCATATTTGACACCAGTAAGATAGGTGTGCATTTTACAGAAATGTGAAATAAATCATAAAACTTAATCAAGTACTTGCAGAAAATCTGTGGTTCAATCTAGAGATTTTACATCTCATAACTTAAAAACTCATGCTTCCTATAATTTTAATGACTCAGATACAATGCTTCCTTCCCCATTTATCCCTATGACTTTTTTTTCATTAAAACATTCTAAAAAGTGAGTATGTGTGTCCTGTGTTAGGACTTAAAAATCTATTCTTGTGAGATTTATATATTCAGACTTTTATAAT
This sequence comes from Margarornis squamiger, assembly GCA_035222235.1. Classification (NCBI taxonomy): domain Eukaryota; kingdom Metazoa; phylum Chordata; class Aves; order Passeriformes; family Furnariidae; genus Margarornis; species Margarornis squamiger. The sequence goes on from JAWWTY010000088.1 coordinate 4,232,299, forward strand.
TTATGACTTTGCCTCTCTAGGTTGTAATCAGCAAGTAAAATATAAGCTATATACCTGTTGAGTACAAAGTTAGAAGAAAAGAGCATAAAGAGGCTCCATTCATTTCCTTGGCAAGCATAACCGAGCATAGCTATTTCCCACGCCAATCTACCTAGCCCAGCACCAGGTACCAGGATATTAACTTTGGAGAAATCCCTGCAACAGAACAAAAATAATAGTTAAGTCTTTATCTGATACCTATTAACACAACTCAGAGGTCCAGTTAAACATTTTTCCCCCCATATACTTAGATATTATACTTCCTGTATGACTTTACTTACAAATTGAAACTGAGCCAGTTCTGATCAGATTGGTTAACTGTACAGTCAAAACAATACAGAAATTACTCAAAAGAACATATACACCCCTCATTCAGAATACAGAGCATAATTAGTAAACAGTTTTTTCCTTAAATCTATTACAGTTATCAAGCCAAAAATCTCTTTAGCGAATTGCAGAATGTTATCTTATTGCAGCATGTATTGTTCTGAGTTCCACTGATAATCAGCAAGTATTCTAAATGTTTTTGTTACCTTTTATGAAAAGTAAACAAGTATTTTGATATGAGAAATGTTGAAACATAAAAAATTCCATAATCTGATGAGCAATTCAGAATATAAAAACCTGAGTCACCATCTCAGCAACTGTGGGGTTTACTATGCTGCTCACCAGTTTCCCTGAAGTAGTCTAAGTGACCTATTTCCTAAATCAGCTCTCTAACCTTTTACCCATAACTAGGCATCAAGTTAAAGACAACCAAAAGACATCCAGCTGTATGTTTACTGAAATATCTACAAAAATCTCTCCCAAGTGCAGCAACTAATAGAAGAACTAAGAATCTCTAAACTTGCTCCTCTTTGAGTAGAAAAGGCAAGACAGACTTATTCAAACCATCAGACTTCGACTACAATGCAATCAAACCTCCACTCATACAAAAAAACCACCCCCATGCCAAACTGAAGTTACTTAATCTAAGAAGAAATAATTTGTTTCCAGCTATGAACATGACTTCATGATTTCATATACCAAAAAAAGTATGAACACTCATACAATCCGTTTTCCATGTCAACCTCGAAGACAAAACATCCATCTATCAATTTATATGCAACTATATGAAGGGGGCCACAATCCGCAGATCCAAACATACGATAAAAGAGAGCAAAATGAAAAGCCTTTGGCAACTTAAAAATTCTGCATGCCAACGTAAAAATCATTCCTGACTCTCATTTCCATTCCATTATATGTTCAGCAATCTTTCTCATTAACAAGAAGCAGGAAATCAAGACTGTTATTACTTAAGAGCATTCCTGTGAAGCAATGGTTCTCATTACCTCTCTTCTACAAGGGAAGCCAGAAGAAAGCTAGTCCTACTGAAAAAATAAATTAATTCAGAAGAAAACTACATGCTCAAGATGAAACTTTGAAAACAGGGAACCAGAAGAAGAAAGAAGAAAATGTGCTTCCTGGAAGAAGCTAGAAAAGCCTCAGTCTTAAAGTTTTCCCTATTCCTAGTGATACAGTGTTATTGCAAATGTATTTCTGAACTAATCTCTTTCTTAAGTTCCTTACAATTTCCCTTTATTTATAAATACTTAGACTAGCTCTTCACAGATTTTAGCACCCCCATGTGGACACTTCTACAACATATGTGTTGAAAAGCCTTAAGCCACTTCCAAGATTATGATAAATTGATTAGAAAAAAGACTTTTCTGAAAATCACCTAATATAATGCAGGTGCATTCATGTTTTGAAATCTGCACCTTTATCCACCATAAAACAAGACAGAGCCTCTTGTAATATCAAGTGAATTGATTTTAAATTGTTTGTAATTGTCTTGTATCTTTCAATTCACAATATAAAGTTTTTGTATCTCTAATTTTCCTAATTCTCTCTTAGAAAATAATTTCCTATTCTTTTTTTTTGTGCAGTCTTAACTAAACTTTTACTTGTATATTTATTAAGGCATTAAAGCCTGTGTGGAAATTTGTTAGCAATTTGATTTCTACCTATACTGTTCACATCAGTTGCTGGAGGCTGGTCCTGGCCACCAACTTCATTTCAGCCTACAGAGCAGAACTAGTCAAATAAAATATAACCAAATCTCAGCCCAGTGACACTAGCCTTCCAAAATGGTTCAAGAGTATTTTTTTTTAAATTTATAATCAGAGAAATAAGGTATGTGGCAAATTTACTGCATAACTAGTAGTGACTGCCGATGGTGTCCTGTTATTGGAAAAAAATGATCTAATGTTGTGAGAGCATAATAACCCAAAGTTATCCACAGTGAAAACTAGCCTTGAACCAGCCAGCAGCAGCAGGATTTCTGTGACACATCTACCAGCAGTTAGGAACATAAATGGGTATCCAACAAATACCCATTAAATACTTGTGGGACAATAGGAAGAAACATCAGCCTTTTAACCTGGCAGGTATGGGGAGAAAAGGCTGGCCAAAGAGCAGGGAAGAGGGCTGCATGGTACTGTTTGGCTTAACTACTGAAACTGCATAAATCTCTTTAAAAAGACAGTGGAGAAATATCAGAAACAACCAAAATCTGTCATGCCATTTTTGTACTGCATTTTGCAATGCAGTATAGTTTCAGCTTTTAGACATCTAATGATATTTATGAAGATTTTAACTTTTTTAAGGGTGTTTCGTTAAAGGGAAAAATTAAACATGACAGAAATGGAGGCTTATTTCATGCCTGTTGTGCTGTAACAAAAAATAATGGTGCTAAAGTGGTAAACACACTCAGCAGAAGAAAAATTAGTGTGTCTGATAAGACACATTTTTATAAACTAAACACTGCAGTTCAATTTATCTAATGAAAAGAAGCAATAAATACACATTGATACAGAACTGGGCTTCTGATCAGCATAATTATCAACATAAAACCACGCTGGGGGAATCCTTCTTTCCTGGTGTTTATAATGTCTATAAACTTAGATCCAATTCACAGCATAGTGTTTTCATTATTTTACTTCAATCACATTTTCAGAGTTTCTTTAAAAACGAATGCTAAACCACACAATCATTTAAAGACCAAGTCTTGTCAGCTGAGTTCTATGTCCTTTCATGTAAAGATTTGGAAAGCACTCAGTGGACTGCAGTAACACTGATGATACAGATACGATTGCTCTTAAATGTTTAAAGGAAAGTTTGTGCAAAGTACAAAGATCTGCAAGGACAGATGTATTTTATATAAAGTTAAATAAAATTCAAATAAAGCAGAAATTTCAACTCTACTATAAATGTGACTGAGCACATTCAAGAAGTACAGCCAAGATAGGGCTAAGGACCAATAAGCTGTTTTCCATACAAAAAGGAAACTAAGCTCTGGTGATTTCTTTTCCGCTGTTCTGCCAGCACCTTGGAAAACGCAATTGATTGCTGGACAGCATGACAAAGATAAATTTCAAATTATAGTCGGTTCCAGATGGAAGTTAATGAGAAAACTGGAAAAAATACCTAAGTATATTGTTCTTGGCCATGGAATAATAATTAATGAAAAGGTTAACGATTTCTTAGGGTTTTTATGGACAAGAAGCAGATGATCTTTACAGCCTTTCATCTAAGCAGAAACGGTAACAACAGTAGAAGTGAAAGAAAACCAAAAGGACAGAAAAAAGGGAATCAGAAAAAAAAATGTGTATCAGTATGCTTATTTAGATTTTCAACTTAAATGTTTCCTCACAAGAATGTTTTAACACATGCCATCAAGAAATAAAAATGTATCTGTTTCACTATTTTCTCCTTCAGAAAGCAGTGATCATGGCTCCTTCAGACTGAAGAAATCTAAGACATTTAAATATTACAGAGCTTCTGTGAGCTGAAACACAATTAAATTCCAACATGAGTAAAGCAGTAAATCTATCTGTTCTTCAGGAAGACCTGATCTCATGGGACTTCACTTAAAACTGCTTTGTCGATCCTACTAACAGATCCTGTATTAAGGTGGTAAGCAGAAAAAAAGAATTTTTTCTGAAGAGGAAATGGGAGACAGGAACAGCTCATGCCATGCATTTTATTTTTAGATGACAGTCTTATCAGAATACTAGACTGAAACACAACACTACCACCTACTCACAAGACTGTTGCAATTTACAGCTGCTTTCAACTATTGCTTGTATTTCTTCTACTTCCCAGAAGAGCAAGCATATACAACACTTCACTGCTTTTCCTGCTCTTTACATACCAACGGAACCCATATAGGTCAACCTTGCAAAGAAGAGCAATGCTACAACATGTGCACGCGTGGAGTGAAACATACTTTAATAGTTTCAAAAATTTAAACTCCTTTTACACGAGTCCAATACCTGGAATCAATAAAGTTAACTAGAAACTGACTGAACCGTTCCATTGAGTATTACAAATTTGATGAGTATTACAATTCCTTTTACAAAGTAAAAGGTGACTTGCACTGACAGTTTTCAATTTAAAATATTTATTTCTCTATCATTTGTAATGCAAAATACATCTAGAAAAAGCTGTTTTCATCACTCAGTACCACAAATGCCCTTTTTCTCAAGCAGTTTCCTTGTCTCAGGAGGCTTCAGCATTCTGTGCTGCAAGAGAACTCTAAAGAAATGCAAAGCTGCACTCTGAGGTTCTTGCAGTTTTCACACATTATTCACACATTACTGTCCACAGTTAGTCCTCTCCCACTGTAACAGACCTGTTCGGGCCCTGTACATCCCTTCAAAACGAAAAAGCTGCTCCACTTCAAAATCATTGAATATGCTGAGTTAGAAGTGACACATATCAGGATCATCAAGTCCAACTTCTGGCCCTGCACAGGCCCATCACCAAGATTCATATCATGCGCATGAGAGCATTGTCCAAACACTTCTTGAACTCAGACAGGCTTGGTGCTATGACCACTTCCCTGGGGAGCCTGTTCCAGTGCTCAGTCACCCTTTGGGTGAAAACCTTTTCCTGGTATTTATCCTAAACCTTCCATAACTCAGCTTCATGCTGTTTCCTTGAGTCCTGCCACTGGTGATAAGAGTGAAAATTGTATAAAGTAGTATACCAGACTGACCAGCTAGCATGCCCTGCCAGGGAAGTTACGTCTTGCACATGGGTGAAGTGGCACTGCCAGTTAAGCTTGATAGTACATGATTCTGCTTCTTACCTCAAAGAGTAAGTACACCTAAGTAGGGGAGAGTCTTCGGTCACCAGGAAGCAGAAAGAGCTGACACAGTAGTATCAATATGTGAATAAAGGTTTTTATGCAAGTGCTACGACAGCTCTATAATGATAATGAATATTAAACTTTTAAATGTATTTTTGTAACACATATTTTAGAAATAAAAAAAAGAAAAAGAAGAAAAAACATACAAAAACCCCAAACGTTTCATTTGACAAACTCAGACTTGTAGGAGAGATGTTTATCTATACAGTGATGGATTGAGAGTTTGGTAGAGACAAAATAAAACTCAAGTGGTATTTCAGGACCACCAGAATAGGGACACATGCTCTGTCACATCGTTTGACAACCACCACCAGAACTCCTGGTAAAGAAGCACAAAGCTACCAACTTCAGATTCACCCAGTCTTTTACCACATGTTGCTTCCTAATAGCAGCTGGAGGTTTTGAAATAGAGTTCATTGACAACAAATGTAAAAGTCAAGATTTTACAGCCTCTTTCATAGATCTTTTAAGATCTGACATAAGCTATCTCTCCCATAACCAAGATCCATTAAAGGCTAGCATACAAGAGAAAAAAGTAAACTGCTGACTTGGCTATGAGGTTTCCTATTGATCTACACATCAGAGGTACACCAGGTAACCTGCAGTATTTAATTAATTTTTATCTTATGTAGGGCACTATTAGCACTAGAAACATTGCAAAGTTCACTTTCAGATAAAACACTTTTAATGGTGTAGCTAGAATAAGTTAGTCCAAGGCAAAATATAAATCAACTATGTCCACTCCAAACAATCTTTACAAATGAAACTAAAAGATGGCAAGAGGAAGAGATTTTTCAAATTTGTACTAGCCCATTATTAACAACTCCTGAGAGGGAAAAACCCCACAGTAATACCTAGCCATATCAAATTTAAGTTGTGGCCCATTACATTTGTGAGCAGAAAGTTCTTAAATTTTCCAAATGTAAGACTGTTAAGTTTAAACTAAAATATATTTGAAGATGGTCGAGTTAATTAAACAAGGAATTTTTATAGCATTATTACCTTTTGAGATTTTCACAAGTATACTTCTACCTACCTAAAAAACCCTGCATCAGTAACTATTTTGACAAGGATTAATGAGACAGTAGTTACAAAGTTACCCTCATACACGCAGCAAGCTTTTTTCAGAATTGTCTTGTAACACCTGTTTGAAACCAAGGCTAGAATTCAATATTTACAGGGTAAACTCTTAGAGCACCTAAGTGCAACTGCACTAGAGGTTTAGGGTATTCCTCCTTCCTTTCATCATGAAGCGCAATACTGGTACTTCCTGCTGTCACAAGGGTCCTTGCTTTTATCTGCAGCACGCACAATTTGATAATATGCTAATCTGCAAACTTTACCTTGCTAACCACAACATATATATTCTGTTACACCAAGCTGCAGAACAACAAAAATTACTCCTGATTTACCTGGTATTACTTTGGGAAGTTTATGATTATGGTCTAACACCTTGTATTAGAAATAAAAAACTTTCTTGATTAAAAAATAAATTCCACTGTCCTCATAGAAATTCCTATACTTTCAAAACCAAGTTTTTCTTTACTTAATAAAAACTTCATTACACTTGTGCAATAGTGGATCACCACTTAAATATACGTCTTAAGACACTATTACCATTTTTCTTTTGGAAAGTTCTTTACAATTTCACTAATGATTGGCTGGTAGCAGGAATCTCTCTCAGACTTTCCCTCTTCACTCCAGTCTCTCACAAATTGTTTCAATGTGGACTTTAATTTATCCATGTCGAATGTTGAAGCTGGTGTAATCTTCCCACTTCCCTGATTAAAGTGGGGGAAAAAAAGTGTTAGTGGACAATACAGGTTTTTAAAACTTGGAGAAAAAAAAAGCAAACTATCAACAGACAAATGCCATGCTATAAGAGCTGTTGGAAGTGTCAGCTGACAAAGCACTTGCTTTTCACTTCTGGGACCAGGGCTTAAATCCACCTTAATATCCTAAACAAAGTAAGTCTGCTTGTCTCCATTTGGCATCCAAGAATCCAGTTTCCATATCAGAAGAACAATACATGGCATGGCAAAGCACATGTCCTTATTCAGGAAAGGACCAGTGCCTACCAACTGCAGAGGCTGAACTGCTTACCCTGGAAAGAGGATCCCTTTAGGTAGTGGTATGGCAACATTGAGGAGCTCACTTTAGAGTTGCCCAGTACTCAATCTTGCCTGTAGGTACCAAAAAGGACTTTTATTTCCATCTCTGTCAGTCTTTTAAATCTGAGGGCCATTTTTTTTTTTGACAGAGGCACCACGCCAAAAAAGCAGGTCATGTAGTGAAAAAATGTTGACCAGTAACAACATTGAATATACTTGGCCTATCTAGAATTGCAACCACTTAGAGTGCTGTAACATGTAACAACCTACAGTAAGACAGACAATATCATTTATGTTCTACAGAGTTAAGAGAAAAAGTAACTTTAAAATGTAACCAGGGCAAAGCTTGAACTCTGCAGTGAAAAATGCCTTTTTACAATCATTTGCCAGATTCAACAGTTAGTTTTGTTAAGTGTAACTAAAAGAACTAGTAACAAACAGCTTTAGTAAGCATCTGCTTAGCAAAATGTGAAAAATAAGAGTGACAAAAGCAGAAGCAAACAAGAAATGAGTAAATAAAGGCAAAAGGAAAGAAAGTTGGAGGCCTAGAGGTGTGAAAAACAAATGTGGAAAATCCCAAAGCATACAGAATTTAATTTTGGAGCACGATAAAGTCCACTTTCACATACATCTTCTCCATATTCTTTATTTTCAAACATATGAACGCAGTCATTCACAATGGTCTGTAGTATCTCTTGATTATGATCAATGCACTTCCGAATCTTGTCAAGGTGAGGAAGAAATTGAGGAAGAAGACTCTGTTGGTTAGCTGGAAGAGACTTAAACTGCCTCTCTGTTCTGTTCACTCGTTCATGCATATTCGTTCTAAAAAGCAAAAGTGTTAGATATTTAGAAGCAACACATGCACGACATGTAAATAATTCACTGTAAGCTGTTCCAATGATGATTATTCATTTTGTTATACACAGAAAGTGACCAGACTTTGTAATTCCTTACCAGAAAACAAGTTTTCAAAAATTTTTTAGGCAAAAATTTTTAAGCTCTAGTTCTATATTACCACTCTTTTTTAACATGTTCCATCTGAAGAGGACTTACAGCCACTCACTACCATAGCAAGTGATCACTACCTTAATTCATGGATCTACAAAATTTAACAGTCATCCCAAGACTGTTTCACAAATCTGATTTAAACTGAATGTATAGCTGAATGCAGTGGTAAACTTTGGTTACAGAAATAATGAATGGAGTGGGAATTGGGATCCTCCAAATCAACTGCTTCTGAAAGAACTGCAAAAGTCATAGCTGGACCATACCAGAGTTCCAGCAGCCACAATAAGATGGTAAACTACCTTCTTTTAACAGCATATCCCCCCCCCCAAGTATGACTACTGTGAATTTGATCATGTAACTGATGCAAGCTAAAAATAACTTTTACACTTCTCTCCAAGACAAAAGTTCCATAAAAATGGTGAATCTTCCAAGATTTTGCTAGACTTTGATAGATTAGATTTCTGTCTAAACTGACAAAAGTCTACTTGCTGAGCACAGTCAGAAATTCAGGACATGAGATACTGCCCCTTTTGTCCACCAAATCATTTTAGCTGCTCAAGTCATACTGCAGTTTCCCGGACTCTTGTGCCAACATACAGCAGCAGAAAGTTGAAAACTAGCCATCAGTGAGAGTAAGGTGCAATTGCTGCAATTTTAGTTGCAACTTCAGTCTGGAAATTTGACCAGTTAATATCTCCTTCGAATGTTACTGAGAAGGGCTTGTTCACTACAATAGCTACACTAGTTTAAAATTTAAGAAATAGAGAAGAAACAATAGGAAAAATAAACTGATTCTCTATATAGAAAACATCAGCTTAGCTTAACATCATCTTCTTGAAAGTTTCATCAGAAAAAAAAATAAATCTTCGAACCTAATTCTCCACTCTTTCACGCTAAATTGCAACCATCTAGCAGAATGAACAATTCACTGAAATCAGAACTACAAATAATGAAGTTAAGCCTGTTTATCTCAAGAAGACAAGATCTGGACTCATCTGAAAGTGCGTTACTGCCTTATTCATATAGATGCTTCCAATTAATAAACACCTGTATGTAAAAAAAAATTCCAATTATTTTTAACTACCAAGATATTAATTTGACCTAAATTTAGAGTTATTTCTTTCAGACAGAGTTAATTTAGTTGAACTTCCGTACAGGAAATTTAAGTCACATCCATTTCTTATGCACTACTAAAACAAGAATTCAAAAGCAACCCAGAGCCACAGCTCAGCATGAGGCTGAGAAAGATGTTCCCAGCTTCTTAGGCCTGCAGATAAAATTACACCACTGATAAAAGTAAATTACAGTTGAGAATTGCGTTAATAGCCATTAGTATCAGATATTTTTAACTAAATCTTTCATACATCCAAACCGAATTAGAGAATTCCCTTTGGAAGAGACATTGAAGTGTCATCTAGACCAACCTCCCGCTCAAACAGTAATTCTGGAAACAAATAAACCCTAAGTCAGGAAAACCTCAAACAGAAGAAATTACATAAATATCACCCACCCGGACCAAACCCCTTATTATTATGTAAAAATTATGCTTGTGCTACATTGACAAGAAGGGTTCAGCAACTAGCAATGACTCACATGATGAGGCTTGGTCAACTTAAGTACAGAGATAATAGTGTTGCTACATCCCAAATCTGCTTTCCTATGAACGGGAATCAGTTACCAAAACACTAAAAAGGACTAGACTTTTTCAGCCAGTCTCCACCACTCCATCATTTAAGTGACTTGCTTCCTCTTCTATTGAATGGATTCAATTATAAAGTCAGGTTTCTCTCACGCCTATGGGGACAGCAAGACCTTTTCTGACTCAAGAGATGCTATCAAAAATGGCATCAATTAGACATAACAATAGGTTTTATCTCTTAGGTCTGTGCAAATTAAAATGTCTTTCAAAAATTTCCCCAATAATTGAAACACCATTTGCAATTCTTTGCCAGCTCGAACTACTATGGTTTTGAAGACTTTACGGTTTCTTAAGAGTATTTTACCTACTAAGAGCCCTTTCACACCCTCTTCAGGTTTGGTGGTGCTCTTTTTTATGCTTCCGAATTGACAGGCATGGACACAACTTTGAGCGTGACCAGAAAGGTAACTGGTGCAGAACCCTTTCCCGACTAGGGCTTCTATACCCCGCCACCGGCACAGTGCTCCACAGGGAGCGCAGACCGGGAGGCGGCCAAGCGACACGCACGGAGGAGCGCCCTGCTCCGGGAGCTGCGGGATCGCCCCGAACCCAGCGGAGGCCGGTCAGCGAGCGAAGGGACCCTCGCACAGAGACCAGGTCTCAGTTACCCGTAATATCGGAAGGCGTTGATGATCCTCCGGAAATGCTCCCGCTCCAGCCGTTCCTCCTCCTCCTCCCTGGCCGCCGCCAGTGCCCTCGGCTCTAGCGTCCGCCGCCTCCGCCGTTCGTCACTAAGCGGGGCTGCCTGCTCCTCCTCGGGCTCCGCGCCCCGGCTGCTCGCGCTCTCTCCCGGCCACGGCAGCTGCTCCCGCTCCTCCTCGCGGCCTCGCCGCAGGCCTCTGCGCATCACTTTGGCCGGGAGATCCCTCTCGCCCTGGGGACGCGGAGGCAGCGCTTTTCGGGACACGGCGCACGCGGCCGACATCCCCCGCGCCTCCTGCCACCCGCGGACGCGTCCGGCGCGCACGCGCCCCACCTCCCTTCCGGCGCGCGCCTGCCGCTCCGCGCACTGAGGAGTATCGCGAGAAGACGAGCAGCAGAGGCGGTGGGGACATCCCACAGATAATGTTTTAGGTCACTTCCCTGGCAAAGTACTCCGTCCTCGTGAATTGGATGTCACAAGGAAAACTGGCTGCGTAGTAGTAGTCGTCCCGGCCTGTGTGAAATGGCACCGCAGGGTTGCCACGTGGCGGCAGGGACGCTGAAGCACCTGTCGTACCCTGAAAAGGATCCACATCTCTTTAGTGGTCACGCAAGGAGACACATTAAACGGTGTCTAGCCATGCATGAGTCGCTAGATACTAAATTTTCCGCCACAACACACCTTGGCCCTTATGAGAATTGAGCCCATCCTCCTCCTGGCAAAACTGAATGCAGATGCCCTCTGTCCTGCAGCAAGTCAGCATATGCCTTTCCAACCTGCTTTGAGAAGTGGCTGATACCAAGGGTCTCGTTTGTAAGGGCCCATCCCCTCAGTCTGAGATGCGGAAGAGTTCTGGCCTACCTCATGTCTAATGACAGTGGTAGTCATTTAGTAATCCAAGTAATGCTAACAGGAAAAGGTTTTTTGCACACTAACGTTCTGTGAAAATAGGAGCATCAGTCTCCTAACAGAAACACTCATGCTTTACTCTCATTATTTTCCAGTTTTTACTCTCACACTGCTCCTGCTCTCTTGAAACTACATTAACTGACTGGACAGTTAATGGACATTGGACATTGTGCTCAGTGGCAGTGCCAGAGAGAAAGCAGAGGCATCATACTCAGTTTGATGGACAAGAGAATTATTACTCCCAAGGGCACATTACTGCTTTTGTAAATTAGAAGTCACCTTGTGTGTGATAAAACCAACACATGAATCAGTGATACACAGTCTAAACAGAAACTGAGCTTTTAGAATTTGAAGGTTAGGGTGGAAGAAGTAGCTCTGCAAGATAAAAAGTTTGTACTTGCTACATCAGGGTTTATGACTAGGACATTGTCACGTTCTGTTATTTTGACATGAGGAAATCGCCTTCTGAATATCAAACTAATTATCTACTTGCATTTCTGCACTTCTCATATATAAGCCATTAGCCTTCTATAGAACAATACCGCTTCCATCACTACCATGTTTCCGAACATATACAAGACACTTAGCAAAGCTTTCCTTCAGCTGTGACAACCTGAAATTGCTGCCAGCAGGAGGTGACACCACTTCCAGAAAATCCTCTTTTCTTCACTAAAGAACCACAGGCTCCTGTCACGCAGCTCTCTCCAACCACTTCACAGCTAGCACAGCCCTAGCAATCAAATGGCATTTGCCAAGGACAAAGTAAAATTTTCCTGTCAGAGGCTGTACCACCTTTAAAGCAAAAGCATTCTGCCAACACGGTAACACTGCATGGCAGTTCTGTAAGCTTTTATAACAGAACCTGAAATAATTTATCGCCCAAATAAACTTGGAATAGCTCATTCTTGTGACAGTGAAACATGGACCCCGACCTCGGGTTCAAGGCAGTGAATGAGTTCATTAACGATCAGGCCCCCCCTTTACACCATCCGGCTACAGAGGCGGCTATTAACGGTAGACACATGCCACTCCGCAACCTGTAAGTCCTCGAGCGGTCCAGTGAGCATGCGTGCTGGTGCACTGTCTGCGGGAGCCTACATTTCCAATCCTTCTTTGCGGCACCCCTCCTGTAGAAAGTTAACCCTTTCCCTACATATCCCCCTTTTTTTTTTTGCGTTGTTTAAAATAAATCACAGAACAGTATAACCATAAAACCTTTTTTAACACAAAACAACCTTATTTTAATTATACAAACTAGGGCCCAAAGCTAAAGGGCTTTTATGAAAACTAACTTACACTTTAAGGTTAGTAACCGCACTGTCTGTACAACTTAAAAACCAGCATTTTTAACAAGAGGGTTGCGTAGGACTTTCATCTGAGGGTGTGTTTACAACTGAGTAAAAACCATCAAATTTATTTAAAGGGAAATGTGTTAGCCTATGGGTATGGGTATTGTGCTTTATTGTGATCAGGGAACATGGGTGTGATTGAGGTAATGTTGTATAATTGTATTTTGAGGTATATTGATATAAAATGCTTTTGAATTCAGACACACACATACATCTTTCCATTCAAGCAAGTGGCCACCAAACTTCTACCTCATGCACACATATTTTAAATTTTTATTCTGTTCCTATACTTCAACCATGCATGTAACTTAGCAGTAGTCATTGACCATGTGTCTCTTTTGCTTCAGTTTCATCATTTGTCATGTCCAGTGATTGTTCCTGTTCTAAAGAAGAGTCAATAAAAGGCCTGACACACCTAGAGGGGAACCACCTTAGCTGAGTACCTGTGGATACGCACGCATATCCTCTCCCCCAGATCACAAGGCCCACCAGTTCTGACCACTGTCCTGGTATTTTTTATCATGACTGGTGGTTTGGGAGAGGATAGCACCTTGGATTCATGTTGACACTCGTATCCACTATAACCTGTGTCATCACAGTTTAAAAGGTTCAAGACATACAATGCTTTCCATAATAATTTTTGTGGACTCTGCAAGAAGGTAGTCCAGATTGTCGTTTGTCGCTGGAATGTAGATTACTTATGGGTCCCGTCCATCCATCTCCTGCAGTCACTCTCAACCTTTAATAACAAGCTTGGCAAGCATGTTGTTAATAGTCCAACGAGTTTTAGGTGGAGAATGGGGCAGAAACAACCATTCCACGATTATCAAGGGATCAGATTCAGTCTGGTCCCATTGAAAAAGAACTGCAAAAGGCTGAAATTTGCTAGATACAAGAGCATGCATATCAAGATGTCATCACCTGCCCTGTCTTTCTTCAATGGCCTACAAGCATATTTTCAAAGCCTGCTTTGCTTCCATTGTTAAAGATCGAGTAGAAATTAAAGTAGGATCACCTTTTAGGAGCTCAAACAGGGGGTGCAGTTCCGCCGTGGTGATGCTCAGAATTGGTCGAAGCCAGTTAATGGCTCCAAGTAACCACTGCAAATCATTTAATGTCATAGTGTCTGTTACCTTAAGAATTAAA
>JAWWTY010000088.1:4246499-4271626 GCA_035222235.1 Margarornis squamiger
TTTTGCTCATATTCCGCTTACTATAATAAATTTTAAATAATTGGACACTATTTGCCTCCCCTTCAATTTATGACATCCCCTTCCATGCTGCTGGTCTGCACAGTCTGAGGAAACAAAGAAAACTAGTGTAGCAAACCGGTTGCTGTTGGTTACCACTCTTTTGAGTTTCTGTGGCTTTTGTTTCACTTTAGAAGTCTCCTAACAGTGGAGTTATAGAGGCATATTCCAGCTGCAATTCCGTGCAGATTCAGTGAATGGCTCTACGGCTGGTCCTAGGCTGCTTGGCTGAACGCAGAGCGGTGTTGAAGGTCCATGGCTCCAGCAGGGGTGGGGGTGATAGGCTGTGGCTGAGCCTGGGGTCAAACCCTGGGCTGATGTGGTGACAGCTCCAGGCTGGGGCAAAGTGGTGCCAGGGCTGGGTTGAGGCAGCAAGCAGCTCAGAGGTATTGTGAAAAAAGCTACAAAGCAGCAAAGTGCTCCAGTGAGGGGAAGTGCCGAGTTATGGTCAGTAGCAGTGGCTGGGCAGGGCTACCTCCAAAAGTGCCCCATAAACAGTGCTATGGTGGTTCCCCTGGCCTCAGCATGGAACAAAGAGAAGCCAACTTTCTGACAGTGAGTCTGGGCTTGGCTGGACAGCAAAGGAATAGGTGGGTACACCGACAAAGACTCTGAGAGTCCCTGGCACTCTGGTGGCCAAAGGCCAGGCAGAGACAGTGAGTTCTGGTGTGTTCAGGTTTTTATCTTCTATCTCTCAAGTTCCCAGGATGCTCCAGGTCAGGGACCCACCTGTCCCGAAACTCCAGAAGGGCCCCTGACCTGCGCAAAACCCTCTCCCCTTCAGCTGAGGCATGGAGGGTGTGGGAGGACCTCCTGATTTGGATGATGTATTGGGAATGTATATTCATTACTGAAATTCATTTCCCCTCCTTTCTTGATTTAACTAACCTATAATGCATGTATAATTTATCCAGAACCGCAGTTGGTCAATCCTGTGAGACCTGAGTGTCGTGGCCTCTGTTGTGGTGATGGGAAAAAACCATTGGCTGTGAGTCTAGCTCACTGCCACTAGCAAAAGACTGCCTGGGCACAAAGATGCTTCAGCCACCATTGTGACTTTCGTAACCACAGTGGATGGATTGTCCCTGTTCATCTGACCCTGCCAAGTTGCTCCTGACCACACAGAATAGCACATCCCTTGGTGGCATGGATGGTTGCTGGCTGCTTCTTTCTCCACACAGATCTTCACAATAGATCCTGCTTTGTCACAAAGCTGATTTATGGTTTGGTGTGTCTGAAATATGGGGGGAGATTGTGAGGTGGGATTCTTCCCATACCTGATGGAAGGGAAAGAAGAAGAAGACAGACTCGTGTCAACTGGCGGTGCAAGAGGCAATGAGCAGAAATTTAAACATGTGAAATTCCATGTCAAGGTGTGTGTCCTAAGCAACCAGTTCAAGTTGACTTTGCTGGAGCAGTCAGTTTGGACTCTAAAGAGTTCAGGAGCTCCTTTCCAATTCCAGCGATACTGAGATTCTGTGAACAGATAAGAACAGCATCTCCCATAAGAATTATCTTACTTGAAATGTTCTATGGTGGAAAATGTTTTATGTGTCTTTTGTTCTTCATTCCTGTGGCTGGTTGGGCCTTACCCATGGCAAGGTAAACAACATCTGCTGCTCTTCCCTTCTCCACCAAGCTAGCCACCTGGAAGGCAGAAGGCTTGCAGCCTGGTTAAGTTTGAAAATTCATGCTTAGTACTCCCAATGCCTTTTTGTTTGGAAACTACTTCCATGGTTTTTTGCTCTATCATCTTCCAAGGGACTGGGGAGAGTCCCTGGATCTTCCTTCTTTCCCTTCTTGTTCCTCTTGCTTACATGGAGACAGAAGAGGTTGGCGTGTGTCCTGAGCCTCTTAACCTTGCCTCTTCTTTCCAGGCACCTCCTCTCAAAATAAAAGCTTGGGGACAAACACTGAACTGCTCACACTCAGACACTCTGCCCATCATTGGGCCGCTCAATAAGGATATAATTTGAATCCATGTGTGCAGAGCACAATGGATTATCAGTCTATCACTTTCACCACTCGGCCACCTTGCCTGCATGTGCCTTTGCTGCTGCTGCCCCTGCTCCTACCCCTGCTCCTGCTGCTCTCCTGACACTTATACTGCTTCTGGTCCTGCTGCACCACTGCTTCTCCTGCTTCTGCTGCCCACATCTTTTTCTACTGTTTCACATGGAAGAGAAAGAGCCAGACTCTAGGTTTTTCTTTTTGGGAGTGGTCCACTCTCCTGACAGCTGGTCTGTGCTCTGGGGACCTTTAGGAAATAGGTCTCAGCATTCACATCAGAATATGACTGAACAACAGAGTCCCACACTCTGTCCTGGGAAAGAACACAGGAGAGTGACCCCAGAGTAACTCAGCAACCCCAGAAGGATTTGAGTCTGAAATTAATTTGTCACCAGCCACATTTCCCTAACTTTTTGGAAGGATCCTTGTGGCAGAACATCCCACTCCCCTGGCCAATATGTGGCATCTGTCAGCATTTTGCACTTTTATTTTGGAGTCTTACAGCAGTACACCATGGCTGCAGCAGTGTCTCAGTTTTAAAAAAAAACAACTCAAAAGGTCTATCCAGGAAAGTGAGGAATCCCCCTGGAGTAGGAAGAGGGCCTTCCTTTCCTTGAGCCACCACAACCTTTGAAATTAGGAGACTTTAAGCAGAAAATGTAGAGAAAAGGGTAACAGTTCTTTATTACAAATATATAAAACAAAGCAAAATAAACAAACAAACAAAACAGGCAACAACACCGTAACAGAAACTTTATCAAATGCTAAAGTCCCACTTTGTCTTTTGGTGCAGTTACAGACAAAACCAGCAGGGGGCGCTGTCGGGCCCCGGGAGGGCGGGGCTGCGGTTACAGTGGCGGCCAGCAGGGGGCGCCCCCGGGCTGCGCCTGTTGGCTCGGGGGGTGCCGGGAATGGGAGTCCCCACACAGCACAAAGGGCTCTCACCCAGCTCTGGGGCTGCGGGCGCGGTCCTCGGCAAATGGCTCTCAGCTGCCCGGCCCGTGGGGGAACAGCAGCCGCAGCAAAGGGTAGGGAGAAAAACAAGTCACTAACAAAGGGGTGAATGGATGCTCCCTCACCAAAATGCTGACTCCAGCGATTTGCAGAGAAGACAACACAGGACATGTGGAGTCTGGGGTGAACTGGAACCTCCCTAGAACCACCGTGAGCCTCAGCAAAGCAGCAGCTGGACACCAAAGCCAATGGCCAGAAAAAAAAAAAATTAATGCAGGGCCCTCCCTGCACCACTCTGCCAGGCACAGAAACGTCAATGTGGCCAGCAAAAACAAAAGCTTCCCCTACCGAATTCTTCTGTAAGCCATTAGGTTGGTATTTAAGGGCTATCAGCTTTTTTATTTAGCTTGGTTGCAGGCTGTCCCCTCAGGGCCTGGCTACAGTTGGCAAACAAAACAGCCCCTCTTCCCCCTTCCATGTTAGTAATGGGGAAATTCAAACAAGAAGTTTTTTTTAGTACCTGTGACAAGCAGGTACACCATGACCCATGACCCCATTCCACACCAGTGGCAGGAATGAGAAGGGCAGAACAGACAGGGTTCACAGTCAATGAGATGCCTTGAAGATCTAATGATCTGGACATGGGCATCAAAGCCACCCTCAGTCAGTTTACAGATGACACCAAGTTGGGTGGGAGTTCTGGATGGCAGGAAGGATCTGCAGAGGCATCTGGACAGGCTGGATTAGTGGCCAAGGCTAATTGTATGAAGTTCAACAAGGCCAAGACCTGGACCCTCTACTTGAGTCATAACAACCCCATGAAGTACAAGAGGTTGGGCGCAGAGTGACTGAAAAGCTGCTGGAAAAAGGACCTAGGGATGCTGGTCAATAGCAACATCAACAGGTGGTCAATAGGTGACCAAGAAGGCCAAGGACATCCTGTCTTGTACCAGCACTAATGTGGCAGTGCCTGTGCTGGGCACTGCTGAGGCACTTCAGATCTTGGGGTCAGTTTTGGGCCCCTCACAACAAGACATTGAGGTGCTGAAGCATGTTCAGAGAAGGGAATGAAGCTGAGAAAGAGTCTGTAACACAAGTCTGATGAGGAATTGCTGAGGGAGCAAGAGGGCTCAGTCTGGAGAAAAAGAGGCTCCAGGGGACCTTCTTGCTCTCTACAACTCCTTGGAAGGAAGGTGTAGTGAGGTGGGGTTCAGCCTCTTCTTGCAGTGAAGTGATAAGATGAAGGGAAATGGCCTCAAGTTGCACCAGGAAAGGTTGAGATTGGATATCAGGAAAAATTTCTTAATGGAAAAGGTTGTCAAGGCCTGGAACATGCTGTCCAGGGCAGTGGTGCAGTCGCTATCCTTGGAAGTGTTCAAAAAACATGTGGTTACGGCACTTGAGGACATGGTTTAAATGGAGCTGTAAGAATGTCTGTAAAGCTCTTTTTCCCATTGCCCCAACTATTAACACTCTTAACTTTACTTAGTGAACCCTTGCTAAGTAAAGTTTTTACTGAATGTTTGGCTCCGCTATAGATCAAAAATCTGTTGTTTCATTCATCAGTTTGACTGGAACTGGAGATCTCCTGGGCATGCCCTGATGTTTTATCCTGCTCCCCTTCACTCATCAAAAATACTTCAGCATCATAATATTTACACTGGCTAATTGACCCTGACTCCAAATAGCATGTAGATTCAGGCTACAGGTGGGGAAGGGTCAGGGGGTGGGGCCTTTCAGACTCCCAAACCTCTGCCTTATGCCTCTTTTTCACCTTCCACAAGTAAAAGGTATTCAATATAGCATGCATATCTCCCCAGTTAGGGTTATGAGTCAGTATGACAGTTTCCAAAAGCTGACATGTTCCTTCAGTATTTTCTCTGTATGAATTAACAAATACAGCTCAACAAATCCAAAGTAATAAAAGAGACTGTGGTGGGTTGGCCTTGATTGGACACCAGGTGTCCACCAATGTCCACCAATCCGCTCTATTAATTCCCATGCCAGCTCAACAAGGGAGAGAAAATAACATACAAAATGACACATAGATTGAGATAAGGCAGTTTACTAAAGCAAAAGCAAAAGTTTGTGCATGCACAAGGAAACAGAAAAAAAAGGTTTGTTCTCCACTTCCCATCAACAAGGGATGTCTGGACACCCACAGGTGGGTTTGCCTTTTCCCACGGGAGTAGAAAACTTCCCCAGCCACTTCTCCATGTGTAGTACAGGGACCTTATCTCCTCCCACAGTGTGTAGGGGTTTTGTTTGGGCAGGACCAGGGCAGTTGGCAGATACTCTGGTGTTCACCATACAAGTGGCTTCTGCTAAATTTGAATCCAAATACTTCCATGTCCCATTACCTAACACTCTTAACATAGTCTTCAGCAGTCCATCATACCTCTCAATCTTTTCAGAGGCTTGTGGGTCATAAAGGGATGTGATACATCCACTCAATGCCATGATTCTTTGCCCAAGAGTTCATAAAGTTGTTACAAAAATAAGTCCCATTGTCTGATTCAATTCTCTATGGGGTACCATGTTGCCAAAAACCGTGTCTTACAAGGCCTAAAATGGTGTTTGGAGAAGTGGCCTAGTTTACAGTGTAGGTTTCCAGCCAACCAGTCATTGCCTCCACCATGGTGAGTCTGTAGCTCTTGCCTTGGCGTGTTCGTGACAGTGGTCCAATATAGTCAATTTGCCAGGCCTCACCATATGGAAACCCAGCCACCACCCTCTCTTGCAAGGAGATTTTGCTCATGTGGATCACTTGATTACAAGACATTTCACAATCACAAGTGACCTATGTGATGGCCTCTATGGTCAGGTTCACCTCTCAATCACGAGCCCATCTGGATATCACATCTCTTCTTAGATGTCCTGATGTTTCTGATGAGTCCATCAGGCTATAAATACCTCACCTCTCTGGTCTCAGTTTAAGTTTGAACTATCCCAGTCTTGACAGCCTTATCTACCTGTTAATTGTTTTGATGTTCTTCAGTGGCACAGCATGTAAGCATCTACATGACATACCTCCAGATCATGTTTTCTTCCTGTGCAGTGATGTCCTGCCACAATGCAACAGCCCATATAAGTTTACCCCTGCGTTGCCAGTTGCTCTTCTTCCATTGCTGTAGCCACCCCAACAGGGCATTAGCCACCATCCAGGAATCAGTATAGAGATACAGTGCAGGCCACTTTTCTTATTCATCAATTTTAAGGACCAGTTGGATGGCTTTCACTTTTGCAAATTGGCTTGACTGGCATCCTTCTTCAGAAGACTCAACCATTTGTTGTGTGGGACTCCACATAGCAGCTTTCCACCTCTGATGGTTTCCTAATATACAACAGGATCCATCAGTAAATAGAACATCACCTCTTTCATCTTCTGGTAACTCGTTATATGGTGGTGTTTCTTGGGTATGAGCCACCTTGTCAAGTAATGCTCCAAAATCTCTGCCTTCTCATCAGTGGTATTGGCTCTACCAAACATGGAAGAAGCTTCTAGCAGCTTATCACAGAAGTCACCCTGTAGCCCCCCTGCTACCAAAACCTGGCCATGCAAAACCAATACAGAAGTGTGTACAAAAACCTCGCAGACCCTCTGCCCCCACTGCTTGTCTCAAAAGTGCCTGTATCAGCGGTTGGGTCTGTCCCTGAATCCAGCTCACAACAGGACTAAAATCCTCATTTCCCATATACTGTCTTTATTTTGATCTGTATCCTCTTTATCCATCCGCACCCCAAGGTTTATTGGGGTGGAAAGGAGGGAACTAACATTTGCACATCTTCCAGCTCATCCCTTCCACATTTTTCTCTTTCTCTTCAGTATATGGCATCAGCATATCTCTTTCAAATTTACACTTTTTTTGAATACCTGGATCTTTATGCAATGCCATAAATGCATGAACATAAAAAACCTCATCCCGTTTACCAACTCAGTGACAAAACACTGGCTGTAAGCTAATATTAAACTACAACAACACATTTTCCCCATTCTCCAGTTTATAAGGTGGGCACCACTGATTGTAATATTTCTTCATTTTATCTATTGTCATAGGATCTCTTCCAAACATTCCAGTATTTCAGGAGGCATCTGAGGGGAGAGTGAAGAGGACTGTCCTCAGAAGCAGAGGAACCCATTTCAGCACCAAAGAAGAATTTTCTAACCCAATGTTTCATACAGTACAATTAGTCCAAATACACACAAACCAAATGACTCCAAATGTAAGCAATGTACTAAAAACCAAAATGTAGAGTGTAAAAAAGAAATATGGGCTACTGCTGCGTATTACTGTGATGCAACTTATGCAGAGCATAAATCCAAGTCTTACTGCTTCTTTAAGGATCCCAAATCACCCCTCTTTTGCCAGGGAAATACCTCTTTGTAGCATTGCACTGTTGAGTTGCTGCTTGTCCTGGCTTTGGGGCTGGTCATTTGAAGTCCCCAATCAAAAGGTCGGTGAGCTCTTTAATTCATCTGTTGCCTTAAGTAGCCAGTTAATATGGGCAAGGCACTACGACAGTCCCATCTGGGTTGCCAAAAACTGTGGTTCTGAATGCTGGTGCATTGTGTCAATTCACACAGTGAGGCAAGGGGTTTCTATTTCTTTATTCTAGTTTGCACACAGAAAGGAACTGGTAGTAACCTACAAAAATCTGGCTCCCTGATCATTAAAAATTTATGCCATTTATGCATTTGAGTAATCAAGGGTGTCAGCATTCATTGGCTACAACTTACATAGTACTCTTATTAATTTTCTGTCTTCTATTGGTTAAATGATTCTCTACGCCAAAATAGTCAGCATACTTGGCCTTCCACTTCTTTTGAGTTGGTGGTTTTCAGCACCAGCTTGATCTCTGCTGTAGATGCACTGGTCTCCAGTTACAACCATAGACAGTGTCTTGCCTGTTCATGGACCTCTTTAGTTTACACTTGCAGAGTCATTTTCCAGTTTGATTCTTTATGGATTGTTAACAGCATGACTCCGGCTCTCCAAGAGCCAGACTCCAGCTAGTTCATGAAAGCCTACAGCCATTCTGCCTCCATTCTTCCCATCACTTCATCAGGTTTTGGAAAGACAGAAGGAAAAGCAGGTGAGGTTTCTGGGTGCCAATGATTTAAAGTGGGAAGCAGAGCCATCAAATGTGAAGTGATTTAAAGGCCATACTAGTTCAAACCTGTTACCTGCGCCTCCTTTCTCGGAGACCTTAAATCTTCCACAAGAAACCTGGAAGCACTGGGATTTTTTTCCATCTCTCTCATTCAGCAATTAAGTTCAGAGTACCCAGGTCAGAGTTTTTCAATTTTGTTTATCACCCAGAGCACCCAGGTGTCTGAAGAAATTCCAGGAACCTTGCAGAAGGAACACACTCCTCTGAACAAGAATGTGGTTGCTCCCAAGAATCTCAGGAAACATGGCAATATCGATAGCTGTATACATGGAGCTGGTCAAAGTCCTTGTCTCCTTTTTTTATTGTAGTAGTAGATGCCTAGTTTGTGTACCAACTCTCTCTGTGGATGCTGACATTTACTGAGCAATGTGGTCTTACCTCAGAACTGGCCTGGCTTGGAACTGGGCTTTGGACTGCAGACCACCTGAGCAACCTTCCCTCCTGACCAGACAGTCTGCCTGCCTATCAGATTTCCCCTGAACGGCATCCCAAGGAACAGAAAGTTCTCTCAATTTTGTGCCCTCATTAAATGTTGTGAGAGTTGCCTGCTTTAGGTTATTGATAGAGGTGATATAAGGTATTATTAAGGTACTAACACTGAATAAAGATAAGTTATTAATACTAAGAGAACTAACACTGAAAGGGTTAATAGGAATAATTGCAAGGACTTTTGCTGAGTTACAAGGACAAACTGCATAGTTGAGGCCATAAATGGCTACAAGGATAGATAAGCAAGAAATATGCTGTGAGAAACAAAAGGTTCTTCCAGTGCATGCCAAGAAAACTGGCCTAAGCAAGTTTTGGACCAGAGGTGAAAAGGACAAAGGGAGGAAGACATAAGGCCTTCATCCCCATGACCACCACAGATGACCACCAGAGAGCAACACACAGGCACAAGAAGGAGGAGTGGAGGGAGTGGACATGGAAATAATTTCCAAGAACTGATTATAATAAATCTGCCTTTTCTGGGGAATAGTGTAAATATGTATAAGGGAATTATGAATATGTAACACATACAATGCATAAAACTACTGCTCAACGTTTTGCATGTGTGTACGTTTGTGGTGGAGTGATTCCCTCATGCACCCTGCATGTTGAATAAATGTAACTCTCTATAACTATCTGGTTGTGGAGCTATCATTCTGCAAGTCACAGGTGTTAAAGTGCCCAGGTCCCAGAAGAGTCCTTTGTGCTGCTCTCAGTGCCCCAGAATGTCCCAATGGCCTCCAGATAGGATTTGACCCCTTCACCTCTGCTCTCCCAACCCAATTATCCAGCTGCCTTTCTGTCCATCTGGTTGTCTGCCCATCCAGACTCTAGTGGCCTCACTTGGGCAGAAAAACATTGAGGGAGATCATGCAAGAAGCCGAGATAAACAACATCCACTGTGCTCACCATGTACACGAAAGAAGTTACCTTGTCATGAAGGCAACCAAGTCAGAGAAGGAAGATTGAGCATTGAAAAGTCCATGCCAGTGCTCTGCTCCGTTAGGTTCCCAGAAATGTCACTCAACTGGAATCATTGAACTGCTCACTCCTCACCAAAAGGACCTAATGCAGCCTGTGGTTCCCTGTTGATACCTTAGGATTTTTATATATTTATAGATTTTAATATTTTATATGTTTGTAGATTTTTATATAGCTCTATAGTTTCTCACACTTGAGGGAGCAGCTAACAGTTTCTAATGGTTTCTCGCTGTTTGTGCCACATTCCTGAATTTCTGTTTGTGGTGGTTTGAGTCTGGATAAACGCCTGGTGTCCAGCAAAACTGTTTCAAGGTCTTTCTTCTGCCCCCTTTTCACCTTCCTGAGGGAAGGAAAAAAAAAAAACCACCTAGGAATTTACAACTAGAGATAACAACCAAAAGAGGAGCTTTGATTAATTCCATGGGCAAAGCAGAACTTAGAACAATGCCTAAATTTATTACTAACAAACTAAAAACCAAAAATAAGAAATAAAAAAAAGGTTAGAAACACCTTTCCACCACCACCCCTCAGTCTGTCCATGTCTCCCTCCTTCCCCCAGTGCTGCAGGGGACATGGAACGGAAGGTTTACAGTCAGTTGTTGTTGGGTCAGCCATTCGCAGATATGAGTCCAAGACTTAAGCAGCTGTTCTTCCAAATGTGCTGTCTCAGAGGGCTTTCCTGTGGGCTGCAAAGGGGACAGCTTGCTTCACCACAGTCGTCACCACGGTCACAGGGGAATCATAACTCTAGGTCCTTCCCCTGCATTCTATGGTGTGTCCCCCACGAGAGAGATCCTCTGCTCTCTCTCGTGGGTCATTCCATGGGGTGCAGTCTCTTATGAAAAGCTGGCTGTACCTGCTAAGCGTGGGCTTCTCCCTCCGTGGGTCTCGGCCGCAAATCTTTGCAGGACTCCGCTCCATCTTGGGGCCTCCTATGAGGTAACAGCCTCTTTCATGCCTCCCCCTGCTCTGGCAGGGGGGTCTTTGCACCCTGATGGATCCCATGGACTTCGAGGGGACAACTCGTAATCACCATGGTCATCACCATGGTAGTCAGGGAATAACAGCTTTAAGTCCTTTCCCTGATCCGTGGGTTCCCAATCCCTCCTTCTCCTCCTGCACTGACCATGATGTCTGCGTTGTCATGTTGTTAATCCATGGCTGCCCATTTCCACTGCACAACAACTTCTTAAATATGTTTTCATGCAGAGCCGTAACTTAATGGTTCAAAAGCAGGAAGTTTTCCTTGGAGCTGACCCTCATTGGCTTTGCTCTATAGGATGGAGGGAAACTTCCAGCAGCTTCCAACAGAAGCTAGTCTTCCTCTTATCAAAAAAAACCTAATCAGAGATACCCATGACACTGTTTAACTACCTTTTCAATGGACAAGATTGCAGCAAGGACATCATGTTTGGGACACATGAACCAGGACTGGAATAACAAGACATACTGCAGTCAAAACAAGATCCTAGACCCTTGGAGGCACTCCAGAGGGCAGTTCTGAGGGTGGTACCAGGGCCAAAAGTTTTTCATGTTGGATGTACCCATTAGATATGATAATTAAGTAGTGTTATAAATGTGTAAGAACCCTATGCTAAGCATGCCCCTATATACTCCATGCACCTGAAAACTTTCATCAAGGAATTGCTCTCTACTTTACTCATACTAATATTGTCTTGAAAGTTTTTTTCTGCAATTTTAGGCAACACTATGAAGAGTTTCTTTATTTTAGGCCTGATGAAAGATGCTTTCAAAGCAGGCTTGAAGAGAAGTGCGATAATCTTCAGGCAACATTTTCCTTCCTGAGAAGAGTTTTTGTAAGTGGATTTTGGAAGGTGAGTGGGAAGGGCAAACACAGAATTATGATGCATTTGTAGAAATGAGGCCTTTCTTTCTTAGCAGTTTAGAGTTTCCAGAAATTAATATTCTCTCCTGCAACAGACCATAATAAGATACATAGGAATGTCTTTCTATTGACCTAAAAGCACAAGACAAACCCTGGTGAAAACCTGTCATGGCTTAGGAATTGTACTCTCCAGTTCAGTGCCCCCAAAGACTCTCCAAACCATGTGCCACTCTCTCTTGCTCGCCCTCCCCTGTGGTGGGATGGAGAGAAGAATTGGAGGAACAAAAGGCAAAGATCACAAGTTGAGATAAGAACAATTTACTGGAAACAGTAATGAGATAAGAAAATGAACAGTAACAGCAACAATACTTAGGAGAGAGGGTACAAGAAAGAGGCAAGGATTCATATAGAAAACAACCCCTGACAATCAACAATACCTGATGCCCCCTCTACACATTTCTTCAACCAGAAGGAACCCCTTCTCCCTAGAAGATTCCCTTCCCTCACCCCTCCAATAATATGAGGTGGTACAGAATACTCTCTGGGTCCTGGCCATCTCTCCTACCAGCTACTGCAAAAATTAACCCTGTCCTGTCTGGAACTAGGACAAAACTATATTGGCATTTTCTAACTGGAATGGAAAACTACAAGTAGAGGACTTCATTCCTCCATGGCACACCAAATTATAAAAAAGCTTCACCCTCCTCCAGTTCCAGTGCAACTTCTCCTTGCTCTTCAGTGTGGTTTCAGTGGCAGATTTTTGTCAAACTTCTTAATCTTTAGGAAATGACAAAAAAATAGGTTGGAACACAATGAAGAGAACAATAAGGGCTTCGTTTCTCTACCAGGTGACACCTACATCTTCACATTAACCTCTTTGTTAGAACATAAAGTTCAGTTTAACTGTCTAAAATTAACTCTCCTACTTTGGTTCAAAATCTCAAACATTGGTAAAAAGTGCAGTTTTTAGTAACAATGCACCTCTCTCCAGAACAAAACTGATGAAATCAATGTCCAGTTATTGACACAATGCTCTCAGCCCCAGTACTTCAGGTAATTTAACAAATCTGGTGAAATTAGTTTTTCCCAACATAAACTTTTATAACTTTAAAAAGATGAGTTTGTTGTCCAGTCTCTTTTGATAGTGGGGAGGAATTAGCAGTATAGAAGATGATGGTATCTCCTCCATAAGGAGGACTATATCCCTTTAGGGGAACTCTACTTAGCATAGGTTAGAGAGCATACCTTTTCAGT
The DNA here is from genome assembly GCA_035222235.1 of Margarornis squamiger. Classification (NCBI taxonomy): domain Eukaryota; kingdom Metazoa; phylum Chordata; class Aves; order Passeriformes; family Furnariidae; genus Margarornis; species Margarornis squamiger. The sequence continues at coordinate 4,259,260 of JAWWTY010000088.1, forward strand.
ATCTAATGCAAGGTGCACTGAACCCCGTGCTGGGCAATGTGTGACAATTTGTGCAAATGAGGGACTCTCTCTCTGCATGGACCATTCTTTGAAGGCAGAAGGATCACAACTCCACCTTAACACCTCTCCAAAATTAAACAGAAACATCTCCTCTACTGTCTGCCACTTTATTGTCATCTGTCATTGTCAGTCCATTTCTTGGACTACTTTTCACTTATGGCTTGTGTCTTGGTTATAGTGGCTGGGACCAGTTTGTCACTGTGTGGGTGTGGCCAGGGCTTTGTATTCTCCACCCTCTACGTCATTTTTTCATGGACTACTAACAATTTATCATTTGCAGCAGCTGCCCAGGGCACACCTGGCCCCTCAGGCTACAAGCTGGGTGTTCAGGAACTCTGCGAGATAAGGAGGTTTTCCTGTTGTCATAGTTCAAGGGAGAACTAAGATATCTATGTTGGCCAAGAGAGAGAGAAAAAAAAAAATAATCCCTCTCCTTTAAATTTAGAAAACAGAACTTTAATTAATATATATATATAAAATATATATATGAAAAGGATAACAGTCCTTAACTACAATACATATATATATATATATGTCCAGAAAGGACCAAACAAAACAGTTCATAATAAACCCTTTAAAATGAGAAAGGCAAACAGTTAATATTGCGCCTTGGCCGGTTGGCCTCTCTTTCCAGAGGGTGCAGTTATATTTACAGAGAGCAGGTGGCGATGTTGTGCCTCAGTCGGTTGGCCTCTCTCTCAGGTGAGATGGCAGGTCACAGTCACCAGTCAGCTCCCTTGGGATCGATGGTGAAAGCAGCAGAAACCCCGTCTCCTTAGTGCAGAAAAACAGGCATGCTCTCTTTCCCCACGGCAGCTCCTGCAGCACCCATGGCCCTCATGGGCGAACAGTCGAGTTAGAGAGGGAGAAACACAGTTTTTGGCTTTCCAGTGATACTGGATCCAGTGTGTCTCCGTCCTTGCTCACTCCGCCAAGAAACTGAGCTTCCTGAGCCTGCACAGAAAAACACAGAAAACCTGGCCACTTCCCCCCACCCGAGTCCATCTTCCCTCCCCCTCCCGGCCTGGGGAGAGATCAGAACAAAAAGGCTCTGGGCTAAGTGTTAACATCAGGATATGAATATTCATTAAGTCCTTTGTTAACCATCTTTACAAGGCTCAGGTGTTGGCTCCAAGCTTTTTGGAAGGAATTCTAATGAGGTATTGAAACTATAACACCTGTCTTCACACCAATGACTCAGGTGTGATAACTCCCCTCTGGGGAGTCCTTCACACTGTCACACCTGGCCTGAGGGGTCATGTCTGCTAATGGGCCATCAAGGAATATCCCATGACTCATAGTGTAGTAAATCACCAATTGTGAAACTCCTCACCCTGGGGCAGGTACTGGGCACTCCCATCTGAGCCCAAGCATATATAACCTTGGGGGTTTGGGACTTCTGGGACCACTTGTGGGATCCAGAGGAGGGCCATGACCTCAACAGGGCTGCAACTGCCGCCTCTGACCAGACTGCGGACATTGTCCTCAGCAACACGTTTTCTCTCTCCTTTTACTTTGTACTCGGGGGGGGCCATGTGGTGCTCAGCACAGGGGCTGGCAAGCTCCATTTTGTTCGTGCCCCAGGGTGCTGGGTTGTACATCTATTTTTTGTGAGTCAAACAGATTTTTCCTCTGCATCACTTTTTGTGATCTTTTTTAATAAATTGTAATTCTGACTTGCAATCTCTTTTGGAGTTGGTTTCAATTCTCCTGCTGGTTTACCTTTAAACCAGTACAGCTTGCAAGAACAGTGGGGGTTTTTTGAAAGAAAAACAAAACCAGGATTTGCTCATTCATGTAAATTAAAATACGAGATTATCATTCAATGTGACAGATTTTTTTATTTGATCTGAGAGAGCTTTCTTGCACTGTTTAAATAACTTCTCCCTCAAGCCATGTAGATGCTGAAATACATAGCTCATGGCATCAAGCTGGCACATAAGTAAATAAGAAAAATAAAACAGATGAGTGTAGATGTAAATGCTGAAGTTAGTGGGATGAATCCTATTGCCTCCAAGCTGGCAAATAGTGCCACCAATATGTCTTCTGTGAAGAGATTTTGAATCACAGGTGATGACTTGGCTTAGCTATCTTAGGTGTTTTACTGTAACAAATCCCACTCAAAGTCACTTGTGCGCCAAGAGCTCTGGTATTTTTGAGCAGATAACTTAGCTTTGAGTGAATCTCCAATGGTACCTCTTCGCAGCAAATACCCGATGTCCTTATCTTGCTCTAACAGCATGTTCTCCAGGCTGACCTTATTCACACCAGGGAAAAGTCATGGTGCAGCATAGTTCATTCAGGAAAGTGAACCTTAGCCCTAAGGCCTTGATCACTCCAAGAGCTCTTCCTTACAAGGAATACGTACAAGACTGTGCCAGGTGTGATTTCATCTACTGTGCACAGTTGCCAAACTGTATTTCATGCCATTCATGCATGGAGACCACCTGTACTGTTACTGTCAGTCTGCAAAACCAAACACATATTACAGTCCTCACTCGATATCTTGTATTGTGCCTGCAAGAAACACAGAATTATGGGACTGTATCTGTGGGCTTTGTGGAATCTCGCAGGGGCCAGATGAGGCACAGGAGACATGGAAATTATATGCTATGAGCAGCATGGCCTGAGGACCAGCATTTCCCCTGTAAGTAGATGTGGAGAGTAAATACCAGAGTTCCTGGCACAAATGAAAATCCTCAAGGTAACTATCCACCTCCTGGCACTGGAGCAGGATGAATAATAGACTCTGGTTTCTTTTTAAAGTTTACTTTGAGGACTTGTTAAAAGAATAGAGTTATTCTGATCCACTTCTTTTTTTTTGAACAGCCAGGATGCGAGTACATGTTTTGCAGTTGCCAAGGAACTGAAGACACCACCATTCTAAGTCAGCTGACAAATTTTATCTTTAAAGTATTTATTTTTATTTGTCAGACTGCCTCATTGCAAATGGCTTCTATGGAGACTATCTGAACTGATTTTGGGGGGTTATTTAAAGCTGGGGGTGCAGGGAAGATGCCCTCCTCTCCATTTTTGAGTTCCAATCCTCTTTTTTAGGGTGTCCCCCAGTATTTTGGGGTCCCTGACAAACTTTTTAAGGTTGCCTCCCCATTTTGGGTCTCTTCCCCTTCCACTTTGGGGTGTCTTGCTCCATTTAAATGCCCTCACTCTCGATTTTGAGGAGCTGGCCCCTCTATTTCCAGGTTCTTGCCCTCATTTTGGGGTCCCCCCTCCATTTTGAAATACAACTTCTCCATTTTAGGGTGTCTCCCCTTCATTTTGGAATTCTGTAGTTTTGGGGATCCCTCCAACCACATTGGTGTTGTTTCCCCTATTCACATCTCTATTTCATGTCCACCCCACTTTTTGGGGTGTTCTCACTTCACTCTGGGGTTCTTTTCTTCCATTTTAGGGTGCCCTCCACTTTGTAATCCCCCCTCATTTTTTGGTGTTTTCTCGCACTATGTTGAGGTCCCTCCGCCCACTGCAGAATTCCCCTCCTCTAATTTCATATCACAAAATCACACAGAATCAGAGAATATTCTGAGCTGGAAGGGACCCACAAGGATCATCGAGTCCAACTCTTAAGTGAATGATCCATACAGGGACTGAACCTACAACCCTGGTGTTATTAGCATCAGGCTCTAACCAGCTGAACTAATCTCAGAGTGGTGGATATCCTCCTTTATTTTGGGGTCCTCTCCCAATTTTGGTTTTCCTCTTTTCCACTTTGGGGTGTTCCCCTCCATTTTAATGCAGAGATCACCAGGAACCCCCCAAAAGAGGGAAGGCACTCCCTCATCTCTAATGAAGACTCCTGATGGCAGTGTCACCACACAGGGATGCAGTCAGAGTCCCCCAGCATCAAGACAACAACCCTGGGTCCCCAGACCACCACACTAGGGATTCTGCCTCCCAATGAGTCCCTCTGGCTGGTGGGATCAGGGGCACATGTGGGTGACAGGGGTGATGCAGGGGCACACCCTCCCCTCCCCCAGCTCTATGTGCCAGTTACCACTTGTAGCCTGGTGAGCACAATGTGATGCTGGGTGGGGGGTGCTCCAGAAACAACCCCTGCAGGGAGTCCCTTTCCACATGGTGCTAGGCACACATCCCTGGGACTGGATCCAGGAAGTCACCATTGCACTTACTCTCACCCCAACATGATCAGGACAGTGTGTTGTGGGAATTAGGGTGGGGGGGCTAGGGCTAGGGGTGCTGGGGCTGGGAGACCCAGGATGCTGTTAGTGAAAGGCTCAGGGTGCTGCAGGGCATGAGAATGCTGTGGGATTTGGGGTGCCTGGGAGCCCAGGGCTGGGTGCTAGACAGATGCCCCTGGTCACAGGTGCCACACTAACCTGTGCACCAGCAGCTGGGGGGACAGGCATATCAACACCTACCTGCACCGGGTCAAGCTGGTGCACAACACTCAGCAGTGTGTGTACTGCACCCCAAGGAGCAGCACATCATCGGCACCACACCCTACTAGGACAGGCAGTTGCTCCAGATGGGTCTGGTCCAGTTCCAGTCCTGGTTCCGAATGTGTTCACCTTGGTCCTGGTCCTAAACATGGCTCTGGTCTAGACCCTGGTCCCAGTCTTAGTTTTGGTCTTAGCCCTGGACATGATGCTGGGTCCAGTCCCAGTTTGTGGGTGTAAATAATTATTCCGCGTGAAAGACCACCAAGAATTGTCATAATCTGGAGAAGGGAAAAGGAATTGAACTAGCGACTCACCCACCTGGAAATCATCGAAGGATCAATAATAAGGACTGAAGAAGATCTGTTTTCTGTGGTTTTATAGTTCAATAGAGTAGTTTAATACAGTTGTAATAATGCTTTTTCACATGTTGATATGTATTAATGTTCCCCATTGGTTCATTGTACTCCAATCTCTGGTTGGTTGGAGTTTGGTGCATTGCACTGTTCCCTTATATGGTTATCTCCTCCCCCGTCTTTCCTTGTTTGGACATGTTCCATCCCCTTTTGTCCTTCCAAGTTCCACCCATGTTCCGCCCTTGTTCCAGAACCTTCCCTCGGATTCTTATAAAAGTCTGCTCCTCCCCTCAATAAACGCCATTCCATGTTCACCCTTGCCGGAGTGTGCCAGTCCCTTTTTCCCCTCTCAGGATCGTGACACCAGTTATGGTCCTGATCCTGGCCTTGGCCCCAGTCACAGTCCAGAGATGGTCCCAGTGCAATCCCAGTCCAGGTCCAAACCCAGCTCCTGCTCCTGTTTGTGGCCCCAAGGGGAGAGTGGCTGTCACCACTGGGAGTGTCCCTGGAGCAGTGGATGTCCCTAGCAGGGGTGTTCCTAGGCAGGGTGTATGTTCCCAGGCAGGGTGGCATTGCCACAGGGGGTGTCCCTGGGGGGGCGGGTGGTGTCCCCAGAAGGGGATTCTGTGGTGAAGGGTGGGGGTTGCAGTCCCCCTGCAGTGACACCAGGGTCACCCAGATGGAAATACAATTACCAAGTCTTCAGCATCTAGAGGGACAACAACCACATCTGGAACTGTGGCCAGCAGCTGTCACGCACCACTGTGGAGCAGCTTGAGGTGGCCAGGGATGGTGCCCTAGACTGCCTCCAGGGCTGAACCACCCCAGAGACACCTGCCATCATTTTCGGGCACTAGGCACACAGATGACAGTGGAAATGGGGACAAGGACATGGTGGCTCTGGGCACAGGGATGGGGACAGGGTCAAGGATGTCTCTAAGTAGTGGCCACCCAAGGCCTGTTCCCACTGGCCATGAGAGGTGCCACCATTGGCCTATGGCACGCCTCAGGTCCAACATTAAACCAGTACCCAGAGCTCACCGTGTCCCCAGGGCAGGATGGGAACATGGAGAACCTGGGCACTGGTGACAGGGCTCCCCCTGACAGTGGGGCTTGGAAGACCTCTGGGGGTCTGTGTATGGAGCTGGAAGGCAGACACTCCACTGGGAGTCGGGACTAAGCCCATAGAGCCCCCCACTCCCATGGGGGTCTGTGGCAGGAGGGCCTACTCCAATAAGGCCTAGAATCCAATCAGAGAATGCAAACTCTGTGACAAATTACTGGAGGTACCACAGTAATGGGTTTGGTATTGAATTATGCTTAAAAGCAGCCCGGTTCACCAAACTCCAAACACACATCCTGCTTTTTGAAGTTGGATGTGAACAGATAAGCTTGTAGTTGGCCTGTGAACTTGTGACTAGCTGCCAATCACTTTATACTATAGAAGTCCAGTCCCCTTTCATACAGGCAGGTTCTTCTGACATAACCCTTCTTGGGGTATAAATGTGGAGATCCCTCCCTTGGGTGGGGATGCCCTCCAAAGATACTCCTTGAGGCTGAGCAAAAGAGATCTCCCCACAAGCGTTGGTCTGGGTGAATTACATCAAATCTCTACTTAATAATTATTTCTTTTTGCTAGCTTTAATATATTTGCTTCAATAATTGCTTCACTATAGTGCACTATCCTATTTTATACTATACTACTGGTAGTTTTAACATTTATATTGTGTACCAAATAATTCTCATTAAGATTCTTTGTCTGATCATTTATAATAATTCATTTTATATAAATACTCACCTTTTGCCAATCACTAAAACCTATGGGACAGCAGTGGTTCAATCACACATCTGTAATTCCATAAATTTAAATCATTGACATAATCTGAGGCTAAGACTGGATCCAGCCACGCTTCAACTCCTCTCTGAGAAGGAGTTTAGAAAGTAAGGGAGTCCTTTCTACACCTTGTGACTCAACAGCAGGGCTTTTTCTAATAAATTTTGTCTAAGCCTTCTACTCCCATCCACAACAGGGTCACTGGAGGACAGAGCCCAAAGACCCCCCCAGTGCTGGCAGGGGAGCCAGTGGCAGGTTGGTGCCAGGGCCAGGGGGACCCCTCACTGCTGCAGTCACCAGGATGCAGCACCATGTTCACCATCCACACAGTGCATGTCACCAGCAGTGGCACCAACACCTGCCAGCAGAATCACTGTCCTCAGAGCATCATCAATGACCTTGTGGTGTTACCAACTCCATGTCTGCCATGCCAGGGTGGTCACCATCAGCACTGTCACTGCAGTGTCCTGCCAGGGGTGCAGTTGTGGTGACTGTCCTGGTTCTGGTCATGGTCACCATCTTAGTCCCAATCTCAGCCCCAGTTCTGGCCCAGGCACCGGGCCCCCACCTAACTCTAGAGGACCCTGACACTCACTGGTCCACACACAAGTGGAGCTGAGCCTAAAATCACAAGAGGGGGATGGCAGTCTGGCACCACAGAGGCTGCCAGGGTGCAGCCCCAGGCACTCACACTTTGTGTCCTCCCCCATGCCACTGAAGCTCAGCTGGTCTCACCTTTCCCATTGGCAGTGACATCCACTTGGGAATGGCTGCATTCCCTGTGCCTAATAAACATGAGGGGCCTCTACACCCCCCTCAAAGCCCCATACTCCCACAGAGCACTGCAGCTTCTGTGCCCTATAGACACCATAGGAACCCTCCCAGCCCCTATGGGTTCCTATATCCCCTCCCTCAGCTGCCATGTTGGACTATGCCCAAGGCCTTAGAGCAGTCCAGTCCAGCCTAAGAGACACTAGTCAAGTCCTCCTTGTCACACAAGGCCACCAAACTGATCACACACCATTTGCCCTCAGTGAAGCCATGCTGGCTGGCTCAGGTACAAGTCATTGTCATGAGTCCCATTCCATCTGTGCTTTGGCTTTCCTAATCCCATCCCTACACACCCAAACAATATCTGTGCACTTCACAGCCTAACTCCTGACTGCCCTGCTCAATTCCTTACACTTGGAGATGGAGAGCTTTTGCACTCAGAAACTAAGTGGCTTCAAAGAGCTGCCAGCTCTGGTCAGTTCCTGTGTCCTTAAAGACAGTTTCCTAGGGGATCTCATCCACTAATTCTTTAAACAGCTGCATGTCGCGGAGAGGGAGACCAGTCACACAATCAATATGATTGATAAGCAAGTCTCAACTTTATTGTGCTAATAGCAGGCTTTTATATGTTTCTTTCAACGCCTGACATAATCTCAGTGTCACTCTAAGAGTTAAGCATTAAGCAGCATTCTCACGGCGTAACAATCACAGCATTTTGCAGTTACAAGGCACAAGTTTGCTACATTGAAGGCTTCGTGTTCTGTTGCACGTCTTGTTACTGTATAACTTCTTATCCAGCTAATGCATACTGTTCTTTCTAAAGGCCATCTCATCCTTGCAGTATCAAACTTTGCTGTCTTGTATCAAATTCTCCAGGGAGACATGTCCCTGATCAAACAACCACTTCTCAACAAAAAAGGGTTTTAGAAAGAGAAACATGCAACTTCACAAAAGCATTACAAGTTACCATAATTAGCAAGAATTGCTATAGTAAGGAACCTTTGTTATAGCCAGCAAACACAAACTCCATGCAACTTAAGTTAAATACCCATAATCTGCAGAAAATAATTGTTTGTTACACACAAGAGGAAGAAAAGAATTGTGAGAAGAAAGAGTAAAGACAGAAAAAGAGGGGAGAAAGAACATAGAAGGTCACATGTTGATGGCTTCGAAGAGAGCAGGCCAGGGCCCTATTGAGACATCCTGCATGCCTATTTATAGATTTTGGTCACTGTGGCCACTTTCTCCAGGTGGGACATTTGGTTCACTGACCCCTCCCTGTCCTCTTAGCCAAACTGAGGAGTGTCACAGGCAGTCAGAGGCTCCAGGGGTGTAGTGCCAGTGGATTACCAGCCAGACCTTCCTTGCCTGCCAGCCCAGCCATGTGGCTCTGTGGCCATGTGGCTGCAGCCCCTGTGCTCTGGGCAGGCCTTATCATGTGCCTGCAGGCACAGCCCAGCCCTTCCCACACACACGCTCACGGACAAGGTGGTTCTGACACAATAATAACTGATCCGGTGTGTAAAACCCTTTGTCAGCAGCAGTAGTTGGAAATATTTCTGTTAAAATATATCCATACTAGGGGTTCACAAGCCACCTTTTTTTTAATAACCTCATTTTCAGCTAGGATGTCAAAATGTTTCTTGAGAAAAAGAAATTTGTTTTAATGTTGTTTTGCATTTTTGAGAATTTCTCACCCCTGTTCTTCTTTTTCCCACTTAAAATTCAGTAGAAAATCACAAGGATTTATAATTTTCCTTTAACCAATTGTTACTTAAAAAAAAAAATCTGAAGTTAAGAATATTAAAAATGAAAACTGGAACTGTTGGGTTTTGTGAAGTTTCTGCTTTTCCCTACAGATATACTAAATCTGTGATGAAAAATAAGAAGAGTGTCACATGAGAACAGGAAACAATCATGGGCGAAATTATGAAAAGAATTTGAAAATACAAAAACCAGTTCTATTTGGAGTACTCCCTAGTAAAACCTCAGTCTTGAAGAATTATACTGAAACCATGTTTTCCAAATTTGCAGACAGCTGCTGTTATAACAGTTCCACATTTTATATTGACTAGAGTCATTCTGTGGCCATACTAACTCTCCTCAACTGTGGACTGTTTAAATGAAAGCAGAGGCAATTAGAACAGGATTAGTCTGCAAATTGTTATATGAGTTCTAACAAGATCCATTAAAGTATATGACTGATATGTTTGATGCCAATATTTTTCATTAATGTACTTTTCCCCCGACTTATATCTAACAGATAAACTCCTTATGGCTAAAGGATCTTCAATTTAACTTTATTTCTCTTCACCATAATGTACATTTTAAACTTTTACAAGACCAATAATTTGAATAAAGTGATGGTCAGAAGTCAAAAACACACTTGTAAAACACATGTGTAGATATTCAATAGGCTAAAAAGGTGCATTCAGGGGCAGGCTGAGAATGTCAATTCTCCAAAAGCTAGACCATTTTTCAACTTTATCTACAAAAAAATATGTGAAAAGTCTACAATAGCAAATTGTGGTTCAAGGGCATCATAAACTTTCAGGCTGGTTGCACCATCATAGTCAGGAATATAAACTTAAGAAATGTTGGTACCATGAGAAGCATATATTATATGCTAGGGACAAGTGAAGGTAAAGGATAACTTTCTCCATTGTACTAGCAGAGGGAGAAAGAGAAGAAAACAGCAATAGAAACAAGACATGAAGAAGAAGAAGCAATATAAATTTTTAATTGCTTTTTAGTATTTTGTCTCAGCTATAAAATAATATAAAATTTCAGCTGAAAAAGCAGCATCCTGGAAGTGACCATACAAATAGCAGCAATTTTCAAATGCTTCTTTTTTAATGATGTGTCATCTGGAGGCCAAAAATGTCTCTTGCATAAGCTTTGTTGAATGTTATTTACATAATAGCAGGAGAATCTGCTCCTAGGTTATGATAGTCTTTACTCCTACCAGGAACAATCTGGCAACCCACACAATGGTCCTCAGATGAAACAGTACAAAGCAAATAATTACTCTAATAGCATAGCAAAAGATAGAGAAATGCAGAAATAAGGGGAAAAGTGTTTTAAGAGATGGCTTCCATCCAGTATTTAGAAAGGCTATGGATTGCATTAGTTGCAACTCCTAATGAATATTTTTATAAACCTATGTGTCTTTGTACCATACACATTTTGACAATTCCTGTAATATAAGATGGCTCAAACTACCATTACAATCAACAGCTATTACAATCAGCTGCAGGAAATGGAAAGAAGATGCCGAAATGTGTTTTCTGCCAAATTGTCATTCAGTGAGGCTGACCTTAGGCCATTTTTTTTTCCTTGCTGATTAGACTGTCTCTTAGAGCAGCCAGGACTCCAATTTGATACACAGGAGTAGCACAGTAATTCTTTGTTGCTGTGATTATTTGTTGTCTTGTCACTTTATGCAGAATGCTAACATTTTGCCTATGTCAAGAATGTTGGTAAAAGGTGCTCAGGGTGTTACAATAGATTTTTGGGTGCTAACTGACTACTAATGTCTTTGCTTATTTTATGTCATTATGAAAGCTGAATAAAAAAAAATTAAAAAAAAAAATAAAAAAAAAGGACAGCCTTGCCTCTAAGGAGGTGTGAACAAGGATTTTCTACCTAGGCACCTGAAAAAAGACACAACTTCCCACTCCTCCTCACTGCCCCTTATTGTAGCATTGCAACCTGATGCTCCCCTGGTTAGCAAATATTTCTGTAGCTGTGTCTGAAAACAATGTGGTAGTGATAGGCTTACCTGTTCCTGCCTGTTATATTACACTGATAACAGCTGCTGCACAGTCTGGTATTTCTTTTGCTTCCAGTACTCTCACTTTTATTCTTTTGAAGGTAGCAGTCTAGTCATAATGCAGGACACCATTGTACAGTGTTCCCCTAAGCACCCTACAGAAGGCTAATAACCAAATAAACTACAAGTCACCACAGATGAGAGTGTGGAGTCTAGTGCTTTTTGAGTAATATCAGAGTTACACAAATGCAATTCTGTTGATGTAAGCAAGCTCAGAGGAAGCGGGAATAGAACTTTGAATTTCAGCTTTGAAAACAAAGTTGGCTGTTTCATCTACAGACATGACAGTGGAGACTTCTCTGGTGGTTATTCCTTGCAAATTAATAATTATTATGACTTGCCATTAGATTAGAAAAAGCAGTTACCTTGAAAGAGCAGAATAATAATTTGAGATGATGAGAAAATCTGAGATCAGTAGTCCTTTTATTTTTTTTAAATTTTCCTTCCAGTGGATTGCCAATTATTAAATATCCTATAATGTGTAGGAGCATATGCTTATTTACCAATATGTTGCAAACAATATATGAATACATATTGCAAGTAATTACGCTGATTTTCTCACTTCAATGTAAAATTTGACAAAAAGATGGATTACCTAAAAAAGGATGTGACTTGCTCATCTTTTTAGGGTGTGTAGAGAGGGAGTATTGCATATCCAGAACACACCCAAACAAAGCAACATACCTTCCTCACAATGCCAGTAGTTATATTAGCTACATATTTTCTATGGGCTTTATTGGCATCCATTTGTCTTAACCTTGCCTTCAAGAATGCAGGAAAGTTGTAGAATGACAGAGATCCCATCCCAGCAGTTTTTGTCTTCCTGTTGTTTTTCTGAAAAGAGAAATCAAGTTTCAGGAGAAATTGTTGGGAAATACTTCTGCAACAGTACCTGTGAAACAGACACAGAGGATTATCCAGAGTATACATCGTGGAAAAAGAAGCCCCGGGATACAGGACCAACGCTGTGACAGCTTCCAAAGGACCAGAGACTTTATAATTCAACATCACCTGCGTCTTTTATGTACAGGTTTTTCCCCTGTTTAGATTGTACTCCCTAGCACCCCGTGCTCACATGTAAAGAGAACTTTCCTGT
>JAWWTY010000088.1:4283096-4295849 GCA_035222235.1 Margarornis squamiger
ATTCATTAAAATCATCTTCCTTTGATGCTGGATTCGATGTCCTGGGTCAGCAGTCCCCCACAGGTGCTTCTCCCACAGATTGAAGGATTGCAGAATTGCATTCTTCTGACACCTGCCTCTGAGGAAAATAACTTTTTGCTAATGCAACACTCAAAATGTACAAGATGGTTTGTTTTTTTTTTTCCCTGAAGCTTGTCATTTGATCAAACAGATCCTTCAATTCATGATCTCTGTGCATGCATCTCTTTGTTTCTTTTTCTCTTTTAATTCATGACTACCTTGTTTTTGTTTAATAAACTTCTCTCTCTCTTCCACTTACCCTATGAGGAGAATGAGGAATACTCATGAAATAAATTGTGGAGTGTGTAGAGTGAGAACCATAGATTTTGGAAAATAATTGGGGCAGATCAAAACTAAGCCCTATGGAAGGCACATGTGAATTTTCTCTCCAGCTCTAGCAGTGCTAATTTTTCTTCTAAAAGAAGACTTCTCCTTTTCCAGAAACCTAATTCTGTTGTCCTTGATGATACCAATATGAAGTGAAGAGGGCTTGCAATGTTTAAGGCCCCTTAACAAAGATGACTTTTGATTTCCCAGTAGTAAAGGATGAGGTGGTTCAAATGACTAATCAGAGGCCACCATACCAAAGATCAACAGTGTTTGCATGTAGTGAAGTACCCAAAAAAAGTAATGTTTAATTCCACCATTGTACCTGAGAGCTACAATTAGCTCATTTGTATAGCATCTGGCACAATCAGGACAGTATGTCCAAGGATGAACTCTGTCCAAAACAGAGGTAGTGATAAGTAGTTTTTTCACTTCAGCAATAAGATGAAAAACTTACACAGCTTATAATGAAAAATATAACAGTTCTACATGGGTGTTACAACCTGTCCCTGAGACAGGGTTATTGAGACTGAGGTTCTTCTTACTAAATCCCTTGGAGTGGATTAGAGTGAAACGACACTGAGGGACCAGAGTTTATAAACATAGAAAAGTGGTATGTAGCAGATTTAGTTAGTATCTGTAGAAATACAACAATATAAAAGCATAAAGATAAAACTTAAGAAAAAAATATATGGAAAAGAAAGAATGAAAGGGTAAGAGTCGATAGTGGAGAGGAAAGAGATTCCCACCTGTGGATCCAGGGATGGGACTTGGTTGTTACAATTTAGATGTGCATTGTTTGAAGTGATGGCTGCAGTCTTAATTAATTGGAGGTGGGGAAAGCCTACACCACACAGAATTCAATTGGTTCGTATATGTTCAGGTTCAGGTGAGAACATCCAGGTGCCTCCCCTTGGGCAGTAGTTTTACTCTGTTTGCAACATGTGGATCATGCAGAGTCCAGTGGTGGAAAGCCCCAGAAATGAGTCTGGGGGCACTTCAGGGGGGTTGGATGGCTTATGATCCCTTCAAAGACATGACCACTACTTCTCATGCTATTGTAGTTGAGCCAGTTATGCCCCATCAGAAGGGAGCAATATCTTCAGGCCTACCTGTGAATGTCCTGATACCTCCCTCAGGGGGGGTGTTAAAACCTGAGCTAATTGTGTGAGGGAATGCAATGGCATGATAAAAAACATTTACCCACCTCCTGGGATCTGCTCCTTATTTGTCTTTTCTTTTATCTGGCTCAAAAAACAGCTTGTTGCTAAGCAAGTTCAATTTCTCATAGTCATCCTCTGGTTGTGGATGATCACCCTCTCTGTACCTGAGCTGTTCCTATGCAGATCAGAGTTTTTGCCACCACATATGCAGAACCTCTCCTCCTCCCTTTTGGCTGGGGGGTGAAAAGCTGGCCTCAGTAAAGCACTTGCTGCTTCTGCAAATGGCAGATTGTTTGAGTCTTTAACTATGAACATTTCAGTCTCTCACTGTCGTTGTTGGGACGGACTCGATAAAAAGCAGGCAAAGATCCTAAATAGATAAAAGTGAAACTTCCCTCCCCCTTATTTTTTCATGCAGCTACTTTTATATATTTCCTAAGTGTATGTGCACTAACTTTATTGGTTCTCATTACACACAAAGAATCACCTATTGGCCACAGTTACAAACTACTGTCTCTGTACAAACTCATCCAAGTTTCTTATCTTCTGCTTCTCCTGAGTTCTCTCACTCACTGCAAGTTGTTTATCTTTACAGGTACACAACAACCTGGCCAAGGTCAAATTCTTCTTGCTCTGTCAAGGAATCCACGGGCCTGGTGCAGTTTCCCACATCTCACAGTGAGCTATGAAGAATTTTTCAACTTTTTTCTCTCTTTTTTCCTTTTTTTTTTTTTTTTACCCCCAGTGTACAAAACACAACAGATTTATTTACTCTGCAATTTAAATGAGAAAGATCAAGACAGATATACCATTGGCTTTTTTATACAAACTCAGGAATACTGTCTGATATTGTTACATTATTTTTTGATTAAGTTATTTACTGATTTTTCTCTCACTTGAAATTAAGTGCAAAATAGCAACAAAGGACATACAAAGTTCCACATGGGTTAATTGTATTTTTAAAAGTTCATTTACTTAGAATAAATGAAAACTTTACCATTTGCACAAATAATCAAGCAAATAGAAACTGGCAGGCATTCTTTGACTTTTGATAAATGATAACAAGAGATATTAATGCCATTCAGAATAAGGATACTGAAAAAAATACATTTTGGCTTACAGGTTCGCAACATAATACATAGGGACTAAGTAGCATTCCACAGAAACCTCACTATGCAAAGCCTGTCTCTTATATAGACAGGCAAATACAAAGACCTTCAACAACTGGGCTTGAGTGCATTTCAGGATCATAAAACTTAGTCATCACTTCCACATAAAGCCACCAGGATGTTTTCATAATCCCCTCTGAGTTCATCCTGTCAATTCAAGCACAAACGCCCCAAAACTCTTAGAATAATTTTCTTAAGTGAAATAAATTTCAGTAAGCATTCAACATACATGTACCAAACATCAGCACTTCACCTAAATAATCACTTGATAACATGTGTTAATCACAGACTGAGCTGCAACGAAGTAAAATTATTTGTAGTACATAGAAATAAACATGCATTTCCAGAATGGTACAGAGGTACAGAAGGCCAAAAGGTTTAATTGCATAAATTAAAGAAACAGAAGATTTCTTTTCATCTAGGAGCGTAAGCTTTTCTTTTCTAAAGTGAAAATTTCTTCCTTGACCAGAAATGTCCAATGTTTGTTAATATTAAAACACTATACACATGGTGTCTAGGAATATCTCAAACAAAGGCTATTAGTACAGCAATACTCTATTCACGATGGGACTGCTTATTCAGCTTGGTAAAAATCGTTAATATGCATAAAATATGCAGTGTAATTATTACATGCTTTGTTATCTTTAATTTGAATCTTTGAATCTACTTTTCAGAGACATGAACTGTTTGATGTAGCCAAGCTATGCCTCAAGACATTTGGATGTAATCACCACTTTGGAACAAGATGAGTTGATGTAATTGCATACCAAATTGCAGATCACAGACACTCATGAGGGAAGAATAAAAATCACCTTTGGCACCTAACTGAAAAAGCAACAGACACCAATATAAATCCAATAGGCGTGTAGGGATACATGTAGGGAGTACCTTTCTACTCCAATCAAGACTTCTTTTTTTCTACAACATTAGCTAGATGTTCTAGCTTTCTTCAAGTTTAGCTTTCTTAAGTCCCTAACTGGTTAAATTTTCCAGAAAATCCATTAGTAGTCAGTCCCTTTTGAGAAACTAATTTTGTTATTTTAACTCATTTACTTTGGTCACCTGGAAAGCAGGGCAAATAAGTATTAATAAAAGTTAACATGCTTTTCCAGGAGTACATCAGATGTTAAAAACCAATAGCCAGTTTTGTCAAATATCTCCCATAGAGCTGTCAGGGCAATCATTTCCACTCTCCTGCTAAGGTATGTCTGCCTAGGTACAGAAACTTGGGGATACTCTAATCACCATTTGGCTCTTAGCTTCTATTGTAAAATTATATCCTGAGATATGTATCATTACTAACAAATTACTATAGCTTTTTTGGTAAAAACCTTGACCCAGGAAAGCAATTAGTTCTACCAGCATGCAGACCCTTGGAAACATGAGTTACTCAGCTACAATGAGATACTCAGGATGAACTGGTGACTGAGGAGTAGAAGAGTTAACAAATCTTTACTGGACTTCAAAAATCATCTGGTTGTTTTGTATTTCATATGTCACCTGAGAGAAAACCTACCATAATGGCTTGGCGGAGAGAGGTGCCATACAGCCTCTTGTAATAGCCTTTGATCTCATTCATATCAACTTCATGGCGTGAAACCATGATTCTGATGAGGTCTTTATGCCATGTCCCAACACCCTGTTAGAAGAAAAAGGGGAAAAAAAATGTGCGGGAGAGGGAGGGAAAGAATGATGCTACTTATGCCATTGAAACATTTTTAATAGAGTTCTATGTGCTAATACATTAGACTTCTTTGTGGGTGAACAGATCGCACTTCCTTTAACCACAAGGACCTCTCATATCTGCCTTCTGTTCCCTATGAACATAATTCACTTCTAGCAGGCTACCTCCACCCTGAATATTTCTTCACACATTTCTTTTATCTGTTTCCTAAAAAGAGCATCTCCTTAATAGTGTTTGCTAGACACCAGAGACAACATAGATTTCACTGTCTTTTTTCATTATTTTTTTTAATAGTGCAGTAATCTGTATTTTCATACTGTTTCACTCAATTTTTCACCTACTCTCTAAACAAGTCACAGGAGTTATGACAATATCTGCATACTAGACTGTTTCATTATCTCCAGGTGCCTCTCTCAATCTGGGTTCCAAATTTGCCAGAAGGATCATGAATGCCTCATCAAAGGCTTTCACAAGGTTCTTGTTCTGTAATTGTTCTTCTATTTCCTTTTCAATCATATTTTTGTGGTTCTGTTAAGTAAGAAAAGTTCCAGTCAGCTATCTGTTACTGTTGACAGTGAAAGATTTGTGTGGATGGACAGATGCCCTCCTGAACACACTGCAGCAGACAGACAACTCCTCCTATGGAAAGACTTAGGTTTCCAAGGAAGGAACAGTAGGAGTAAGCAAAATACACTGAATTGTCTTCCTCAGTCCTTCTCTGTCACACAAGGGCCTTAAAGAGATCTGATAGCTTGTTATTTTTCAGCTTACAAAGCACCTCATGTTTACAAAGAGAAGTTCTTTCTTTAGGTTACCTTCATCGCCAAATGGAGTTTTTCAGCAAAGAAAGCTGGCTTGCTTGTGGCACACTTCACTGTAATGAAGCAGTGAGATAATGTCACTTCTGTTGTACATATAACAAGTAATAAAAGACAAAAGTCTGGCAAGAGAATGGTGTGAAAACAGTCTCATTGTTCTTATCACCACATCCTATTTATATAATTCTTTGTTACCTGCCTTGAAAATATAGGAGGAGCAGTATCTTTCCTCTGTCTATTCAGAAAGCAATTCAGTCAGGGGAGAATAGTTACTATAAAAACAAAATTGTTCTCCCTAGTTTACTGACACAAAATTAAGGAAGGTGTTGCAGTTCCCAAGAAGAAAAAGGTGAAAGCATTTATGTCTTTTACAGCAAAGCTGGGGGTTATGATCTGATGTTTTGCAAACCATGTTATCGTAAGTACTTGCCTTTCACTTCTGATATTAGGAGGGATCTGATGGGAATCATTCTTTTATTCAAAATATGCTTGATAAAAAATATGCTATGATATAAAACCTGAGAACAAGATGGCTTCTGATTCCATCCCTGGTCCACTATTAAGAAAGAGCTCCTGTCTCACTTTATTGTTCATGAAGAACAGTCATTAACTTTATATGAATATTTTATTGAACAAAACCACAGAAGGAAATTTGTTATATTTTTAATAATCATATGTCTTTTCTTGAAGCTTGGAGAAGAGTGGATTTGGTTGAAGACAGGTCTAAAACTATCGGACTTTTGTACAAATTGTGCTTGTTCTGACAGCTCCTTTTTGGCATGTTGACTCCTTATAAAGGTCTTTCTATGTTGACAACTCATCTGTTCTCCTTAAAAGACCTCTTCACATATCAGACGAGATATTTCTACTCATTCATCAGCTTTACTTTTAGATGAGCCAATTAAATCACTACAATTGGATTAGGTTTTTCTTTGTTTTTTTGTTTTTGTTTTTTTTTAAATTTAAGAAGTTTCTCAATGAAGTGGGCTAAGTCCAGAAGACTTTCTGATCAGTGCAAGCATGGCAGAAGTAAAAGTTAATTTTTCATACAGTCAGTACATATAGCATGTTGCAATCCACAAAAGCACCTACCAAGGGCAGTGAGGCAGTTCTCAATGTCACCTTTCAGCTCCAAATCCAGTACCTTGTTCATGTCATGCTTGCTGTATTTGCGGTACTTCTGAAAGACTGAAAAAGGGAAGAAAACACAGTGAATAGCAATGAAAATACAGTATACTCCCTGCATTGCCTCTGCCTTATTCTGTCCCAATTGCTGCAGAAGAGCACTGTTTGTAGGTCATCTTTCTCATTTTCTTCAGTCAGCACAGTGTTAAAGAGCAGTGTTACTGCATGGAGTGGTGGAGTCAGCATACAGAAGGGGACTTTGTCAGGATGGAAGGGTTCATGTTCCCATTGAGGTGGTCAGTGTGGCATTGTGTGATAGCCCTCTATCTAGGACAAACTGACTGAGGAGCAAAACTGTGTTAGAGCACGTTCGGAACCTCTGCTACACTGATTGCTTTGCATTGTGATCACTAGCCATTTGAGACTCCATGGTAATAGTTTTGTTAGCAACATAAATGATATTGCTCATGTCTACCATGGAAAGAACAGCCAACTGCACCCTTAGCCAGCAAGCATGCTTCCAACTACAAAGAGCTTTGTGGCAGAGAAAGTCACATCTTGATAATCTATATCCCCTCTGAATTTATGAGCATGCCATATGCAAAAACCATTCCAGTGAAGCACAAAGTTTCATTCAACATACCACTTCGAAGATGTGGGTAGCTTCTTGTAGTAAGAACATTAATAAACACGTTAATATCTGTTCCTTTCCTTTTCTCTCCTGCTTCATACAAGGCCTGTCATAAAGTAAAGAAAGTGGCAAAGTCAACATCAGAATAATAAAACTCAAAGAGCAATACTGAACTTCTGAGGATCATTGCTTGTCAGCAAAGAACTCCAGCCCTTGACACAATCCATAATAAAACTCTACCCTGCCTCAGGCTAACTCTAGCTCTGTTAAGTAATACATTATACTTCACTTATAATAGTACATAGAGAACACTATGCAGCTAGAAAGCATATTTTCAGACAATTTACAATCACCATCTACCTCTCCTGGATATACTACATTCTTGAATTAAGTTATTTTTCAGTTATCATGATATCATAGCAGTCTGCATGGGAGTTTAGGACCGGTAGGCTTTCCTAAGACTAACAAAATTAACTCTGCCTATTAACTGGTCCAATGTGCAGGAGAAGCCTATGCACCAAATACTCCTTGTCTTTCCAGAAGTGACTGTAACTTCCAGAAAAGTAAGAAACAAACCAGTCTCCTTCACTTTCCTCATGTCCTCAAACCTGCCTAAAAGTAGTTATTAAAGACCTCCAAACAGCATGAAAAGCTGCATCAAGACAAATAGTACTGAACTTGATCTTAGACAGAATATAAATTTACTTTGAGTTCTGGGGCTGGTGACAGAACTAAACTCCTTATGTAGCAGGAATAAAAGCATTATCTCTCAATGACTTTTTTCAGCTGGATTTTTAAAGAATCACTTTAAAATCTATCTGCATTTAAATTGCAACCATAATGTCAGATTTATAGGTGAAAACTAAGGAAAAACTGCTAAGTTTTGCCAAGATCTTAACAAAAAATAGTCCAACTAATAAGAACTTACATTTATTTTAGAATTATTAAGAAAATGACTGTGAGGTCTACCCAATAATCTTGAAAGGTCCATCATTGCAAAGCAATGACTATTGCTGACAAACTACAAAGTTCACACTGGTAAAGGTATGCTAGCTAGGTATGCACATAGATGAGTACACCCTTGTCCCTCAATTCAAGAACTGCGTTATAAACAGAAGGAAGATTTGGTCTAATTCCTCCACTTGTTAACCTGTATTTCAAATGGTCTGCACACTTTACATGAACTAGAAGAAGCCTTGCAGAAACATTTTTGAAGCTAGATATTAGAATGAAGATCTAATTTCCTCCTGTTAATGAAGCTTACATGAACTTCATGTAAATTAAGTATTACTTCATAATTACTTCATTACCCTCAGAAAAGATTGCTGTATAATGTTCTCTGTTTGGTCTGCAATGTGTAGGATTCAGGCAGAACATACACAGGTGGTGTAATCTCAAGGAAGTCAGAAGACCTTCTGCAGAGTGCCAAGTATGATCTTACCCTGGCATCATTGTCAGAAAGCTCATCATTCACATGAGGATCTTCACATCGGTCAGCCTACATAAAGAAATAAACAAAATTTCACTGGTACTAACATCCATTCAGTTCACTAAAGCTCAACATTTTAGAGTTCTGCAGAACCATTCTCATATCAATATATAATTGGAATAGGTACAGTTATGTCAATCATTCTGTGAATAAAGCTGTTTTATTTGTAATCAATTAGATTTCACACTTCTAAGGCCATCAGCACCTTATTTCTGAAGACCTACATAAAAATCCACAGGAAGTATTCTCTCTTGATGTGAAATTGCAGGCTTAGAACCTGTGATCTGCTCCCTGATAATCGTTCAATAAAGTCCTTTCAAGTTGATTTCAAAGCAAAAACAGAAAATCCAAACCATGCACATGGGTGTATATCAAAAAATAATCCTGTGTCCCTGTGCAAGCGTCATATACATGTACCCAAAAATCAAATAGTTATGCATTTTTATTGGGAAGTTCCAGTATTAAACTCAGCTTTTTACCTAAATTAAAAAAAAAAAAAAAAAAAAAAAAAAAACCAAACCAACAAACAAAAACAAACAAACAAACAAACAAACAAAACCAAACTTTTTCCACTTGTTAACTCCCTGCCCTTGTCCCATTATCTAACTTCTGGAAACATACCTTAACAGCGGGACAAAAGGTTTATTTCTCTAATTGTAAGTATTTCTTCTTTTTCTATTTCTAGTCAATTGACATGACATTATGCCTATTGCTTTTTTTCAAGTGCTTAAAGAGAGCACAAAAGAAGTCTTAGAAGTGTAACTGATAAACCATAAATATGTTTTACAATAAACACTAATTTTTTAAATGTATTTTAGATAAAATCTCATTATAGTTTGTTTAAGAAAAATTACAACTGGTCTAGAATATGAAATAAAAAGCAAGGCAAGGAAAAAAATATTACCCAAATCTTTATTTATTGTATATGTCTCTAAAATGTCTTTATATTGATTTTTTTGCTACAGATTATGTCACTCAAAATGCTTAGGCACAGCATACCTTGGCTAGAGCAACCAAAGCCTTCTGAAAGTCACCAGATGTGTCAGAAATAATGTCTTGTGTCAGATCTCTCTTCAGCACTGAAATCAAATTGTATTTTGTTTTGAAGTTACCATCTACGTTGATCAGATAACCTTTAAAGGTCCTTTCCAAACCATTCTAGGATATTTGTCAGTCTTTCCTTAGTTCCCCTCTTAAATATGCCCACTAGGAGAGCAGTTATCTTACTTTCTCTCATTCAGCTTCTAGTGAAGGAATATATTGGTAAGGTATCCTATAAATCCTGAGATGTGCTGTGAAATTAGAAGTTAAACCCAAAATGTGATGAAAAATAGCCTTCTCTAAGGTCTTTTAGGCAGCATGGTCTTGGACTCTACTTGTGAAATACAAAAGCTTTTTTCTGAGCCACTTTTTATTTTCATTCTTATCTCTGGCTGTTCTTATCAGTACTGAACTCAACCACAAAACTCCTCTGAGAAATAAAGCTATTAATTTGGGTTTCTAAGATTTTTTTGAATGGAGATGTCTCAGAAAGGTTGGCTCATAATCTCTGAAAACGTGATTTAATTAGACAACACAGTGAACTTGACATATATGACCAATGCCACATTACATTTTAGTATTTTCTTCAAATATATTCCTCCTGTAGTTCACTGGTTGCTCCTACTGCTAACTTTGCCTGTGTTTCTAACTCAATAAACTTTGTTATCAAGCCTAGTGGTATCTTAAAATGTCGTCTAAGGTTTAGTTACAAGGGAAGAAAAGCAGCTGACTTTTACATGCATCCTAAAAAGCATCTAAATGTGTGACTCATTCTGTGAGACACCCACAGTTCTGGCAGTGATGATGTTCCTTTTTCTTTTGTATTGGGAAGACTTAGGTAAGAAAAGTCAGCATGACCTCCCTCCCCCACAACTCCTTCAAATTTTTGTGAAGCTTCATTTACCTCCTATAATATTCTCAGCCTCTCATACTAAGAACTGAGGCTGTGACTCAAATATGTCTGCTACAGACCTGTATTATGAGTACTTCTTTCTTGCTCTGGATTACCTTCTTTGTAGTATCTGTTGGCTTCTTTGATCTCTTTGTTGCTTCTTGAGACCAAAATCTCAGTTAAGGTATTTTCATCAGTTCCAAGGCCCTAATAAAAGTGATTGAATTTTTAGAAATATTATTCAATAGAGCAAACTTAAAAGTTATAACAAATTAGATGAAAATCATTTACTTGGCTTTGAAGGCACCCCATGGAATAAGAAATAGAAATTAAAAACACTGTGCTTCCATACAATATTGTTATTTCAGCTCTTTTGGAATTAAATTTTTATCACATTTAATATACTGGTACACAAAAGAACTGTTCAAGGGACCTAACAGTGCATGGTAATGTAAAGACAGGAATGTAAAATCTCTGAAGAAAAATACCGTATTCTCTTTCATTTTTCTCTTATGTAAACATGTGTGTAAACACTGTGGCTCTCTGTCACTACATTAGCAAATAGTTTTCAGAAGGCAGAGAGAGTTCATTCTCACAAAAGAAACTCCTTCAATTCTGAAGTTCAGCAAAGATTACTGTCTTGCTCCATAACCTGAATTACCAGTACAGATTTATTTTACAAGATTATCTTAAATAAAAACAATATACAAGCTTTGAAACTGAAGTCCAATGTAACTTACCGGCCCTGATAATTACTTATGCCCTTTAAGAAAGTTTTCCTCTGAAGATTTTTCCTTACCTTCATAGAGGCTCTTAATTCTTCTGCATCAAACTGAGCTGGAGTTTTGAGCAAAGCCACAGCAACATCTTCTAAGTGGCTTTTCAGAACTTTTTTCAAAGCTTCTTCCAGACTCTGTGCCAGGAAAAGTAAGAAATACACTAAGCTAATGAGTGGTAACAATGTAGCTGCTCTTCAGCTACAGTCCGAAAAGCTAGTCTGAACTCTGATGAATCTCAGCCTACATCATAAATTTAGCTGCTAGAAAGAATTATGAAGCCATATGTCAGGTTTTTAATTTGACACCTTCATGTTAATCAAACCATCAGGGTTTTTCAGTAAATATTCAGGAGTGTTTTCACACACTGCAGGTCAGCTATATTCAGCTATTTACTGCATGAGAAGACTCAAAACAGGCTGATTGTTTTTCAGTAGAAGCTAATGCTATATTGTTCTTAAAATTATGACTGAGTTGCTTATCTGGGTAAAGTTTGAATTAATCCATTTATTGCATGAAGGATACAGTGTTTGGAGTGGAAACTCTGGACATATGTAAACAAAATTGGAAGTCCTGGCATTAAGATATAGGCTATATTCTAATTTGACCTAAATTTAAGTGAAAAAAAAAATTTAAAACTATGATTTATTCTGCCATCTATCTGAAAATCCTCAGTACTCTCGTTTTGTGTGTGTCTAGGCTGTGGCTGTAAGAGTGAGAAGGTCAACCTGCTTTGTCAAGATAGCTAAACCAAGAAGATTATTACAGAAACAAGCCCTATGTCCATAGTTAATATTGTTCTGCTTTTGATGGTGTACCAGGAACTAGGGTATCTGATAGTCTAAGACCATTATTCTCCATGTGTCTTTGAAATTATATTTTAATATAATCATTTAAAAATACAGTTGCAAAGCTGGAGCTTCCTTTGAGGGAAGATAAAGCTGTGAAAGCCGCAAATGAAGTTTTCCTGAGCATAAATAGGAAATCTGGGCTAAAACAAGTGTTGTAGTTTTAAAACTCAGAATTCCTTCCAAAAAAAAAGCTTGGAGCCGACGCCTTGGTACTGAAAAACAGGTTTAACAAAGGATGCCATGAATATGTATGTTCGGTTGTTAGCAGCTATAGCCAGAAGCCTATTGTTCGAACATTCTCCCGGAGCCTGAAGGGAAGGAGAGACTGGCTGGGTTGGGGGAAGGGGGTCAGGTGCCGAGGCTTTCTGCGCAGGTCAAGACTGGAGCAGGTCAGCACAGAGGGGAGAGAACACAGACTCCAGATCCTACATTGCTGGGAGATCAGAACTGTGTCATCTGCTCTCTGGGCTTTCTCCGCCAATCATCCACAGACACGGCAAAGACCTCTGTGAAGGAAGGGACTCGTCTGCATTCTACACTGCAGAGGCTGAGTTGCTGCGGTTTTTCTCCTTTGTCACCGACCACCCCCTCCCCTCCCCAGGAGCGGCCCCTGCGACTGCTGCGGCCATTCCCGGAGAGACGGAGGCCGTCCGGCCGGGCACGACATCGCCACCTGCTGTCCGTAAATATAACTGCACCCCTGGGAGAGAGAACCTCCAGCAGCTGA
>JAWWTY010000088.1:4295949-4307383 GCA_035222235.1 Margarornis squamiger
ATAAAAGTAAAAAAAATATATTTATTAAATTTAAAAAAGAAATTCTTAAAGTGTTCTTATTGCAGAAATTCCACTAAGCTGAAAAAAAAAAAAAAAATAATAAAAAAAAAAAAGATGGCATATTAATTTAATCTCAGTTAGTCAAACTGAAAAAGGTTTTGAAGTATAGACAACGTGCCAAATGTGAATTCCACTAAAAGAGAGAAACACAACAGAAGCATGCCTCTTGCAGGAATTCTATAGAAATCAAGTCCAAAAGTATTGGTATCATATGTTACAATATTTTTTCCTTCTCTAGAAATTAAATTTTTTCAACCCTTCTTTCAACATATTCAAGAACTTTAATGTAGCACTAAGGTCTGAAACTATAATACAACATCAGGCTATCAAAGAGTTGAGATTCTTTACCAAGCTGCATAATTTAATGCATTGTCAGGCTTTTTTTAAAAGCAGAGGTACTGCTCCTGCTTGCCATTGGCTATTGCTCTGCTATTTTATTCAGTGCTATTCTCAAAATTTCCTAAGGAATAGTCCTAGTGTAGCAAGTTAATGCTTCTCTTACCCTTTACAGCAATAGCTCTTTCCAAAGCAACAACATCAGCTGATGGATCAAAATCAGGGTATGACTGTACTCTATGGACATGGACACCTTTAGAACTTTTCTGCAGAGGGAAAATAAAAAAATAATAAAAAAAAAAAAAAAAATTAAAATAAAAAATGGTAATTCCAAAGGATATTTTTGCAAAGAAACAATTTTGGATGCCTAAATAAAGTATGCATTTGGGATTGCTTATTATAGGACTATCAAGGAACACAGTTTTGTAACTTCAGAGAATTAAACAGATTCAGCAATGGATATGCATTGGATTTATTCTTTTCACAGCTCATACACTAAACAGAAAATACTTCATATATTGTTTTAGATAGCTGAAGAACTGTTTCTCAGAGTTAGTTGGATTGCATAGGAAAACACTTAACTGTCATATTAGGAAATTATGTCCAAATTTTTAAGGCTCCAAACCCACAATTAAATCCTCCAGGTACTATCATTTAAGTGCTACAAATTTATTTGCTCATCTTACACAAACTGTGAGTCACATTAGGAGTCTTCTTAGCTGACTCATATCTAAGGCTACACACTCTTTTTGTATTCAAGCTCTTGCAGGACAGTTCAAGCCTAATCGTATAAGGAAGTGGAGACCTGTTGCTCAGCTTTAAACCTTAGATGTAAGCCACATTCTTCACAAAGCATTATCTTTGGATAAGATAATGGATAAGAGCCTTTGGTGAATCTGCTCCTAGGCAGCCACTCCCTAGTCAATGTCTAAAGGCCTCTGGGAACTATACAACAGATTACATGGATTGTCCTAAGTCAGCAACATAACAAATCAAATTAATGGTATGACCTACAACTCAACAGCTCTACCTAACTGATGCTTACTTCTTTTACAGAAGTTATAAGATGCCCCAAGATTCTTGAATGAAATATTGATATGAAATTCCCATTGTTCTGATGTATAGTGAGGGCTTTTTTATTAGAACACACCAGTAGTTTAGCTAGATTTTTCAGAATTACCTACATTCTTGTTTCAACAACTAATATTTTAATTTTTTTAATCCTTTGCCAATTACAATTATGTACCACAAGAGAAATGGCAAGGTCTTAGGGATACATGTTTTACACACAACACTCTGTATTGAATTTATACATATCTAATATCTGATAATTAAATGTTGATTTCCCTACACAGTTATATCACCAGGAGTCATAAGAGAGCAAATAGACTGCATACTTAAAGCAATCTCTTGCATACTTTTCAAAAGATTGCTGAGACTTACATGGTAAGTCAACAAAGGAGTGGGAGTGTTTTGCTGCCTATTTCTCAATCACACCAGGTTAGTCTTTGTGTACTGGTTCCCATGACAAACTTATCTATCAGGAATAAAAAACTGTCTGCAACCACCATAACAGAGAATGCCTCAGGACCCTGGGGTTGGAAGGGGGATAGGATGGTGGAGCCAAAATTCTATGCATAATATATTGTGGAGTGAAAATTACAAAGTCCATAAAAGTCTAGAACAGAAAACTTTATTTACTGAAATTTCCCCTATATATGTTTTTTCAATATTGTAAGTTCTTTAGAGAACTTCTGTGACAGTGTACTGCTTTGCCTTTGCTGACAGTCATTTCAGTATTTTAACTTCATTATCACAAAGATTCTCCACATCATCCAAATGCAGTAACTTAACTCTAGGCTTCTCACCACCACATTCCTCCCTTCTAATCTGTATGAGTACTGATTGTCTGAGATGTTTAATTATGTAATATGTCTCTTTCCACCATAAGCATGACATGTGATATGAAAACTAGGACATGTACTAGTGACTTTACTTTCTCCTTTACATTTCTGTGTTCCAACTCATGTCTTCCTGCAACTCAGCCTAAAGGTCCCTGGTTTTTCACGTGCATCATCTGGACGTGTTCTTACACATTCACACACCTCAGCATCATATTACTACTTTAAAGAGTGAATTTGAGTGAAATAGTGATGGGCCACTGTGAATTGCAGACTCATTACAGTAACTAGTTCTGCCTAGGAATTGATAAGTAGATGATAAGTGCAAATAGGAGTAATTTTTTCTATCTAGTAACAGACTTCCTAGGTGATTTGATTACATTATTATACATTGCCTTTAGATCATTTGTAAGAGTACAGGAAAATAAGCATGATGCTCTAAAAGCTGATAACACTTACAATACATTCCTGCTCCTGATTTTCCATGAACCATGCCTGCTTCAGAAATTCTGATATCATAGCCATGTTGACAGAGTTTCTGGGAAGAGATGCATCAAATTACAATTTTTCATAATTTTCAGTACCAGTGCAATTCAAAGTTTTCCACTCTAAAAATCCTTTCTCTAGAGCTACCATTTAGTTTCCCAAGTGGTAACTGGCCTGTGGTGTTGGAAACAGGTAATTTTGATGTTTGACAGGTGATATGATGCTCCACAACTCCTTGCTCACCACTACACTCTTAGCTACTTGCAGAAGTTTTAGATTAGAACAGTAAAGTAGCTGAACTATTTTTTTTACAGCAATACCTTAGGATTAGCATTGATTTACAAAGGTTAGTTACCGGAAGACAATTAGTCTGCCTTTTTCCATCAGCTATACCCATTTAGCTTACTGAGTATTTGATTCTTTTCAAATTCAGTGATAAACAAATGATTTTTGTCTGATTGTTTATTGAGGCTGGAGTTCTTGTGTATTATGTTTGGACAAAAGATATTCCCTTGTTATATCTACTCTCTTGTAATTTCTTTGACTAGACCCTTTCTAAGGAAGACATGCAAAACCAGACATTTTCACATACATTGTTCTTTATTTCTTATATATTTCCTACAATTTCAACATAACAGATGATTAGCCACTTAAGAAAAGAAAAAAGCATAATTTTTATTTTTTTACCACTCAAAAAGAAAATCCATCCAGCTTTTTTGCAAGTTATTATGCAGAATGGAAAAAAAACATATGAGTTGTGATGTTACATTGAGCACTCAAAAATAATGAATAGGTTACTTCATAACAACCTATGCTGGTGTGAGAAATACTCTGTTTGCTTACTGAAACAGTGAGTGACCACAAAGGAGAAATCAATGGTTTATCAAATAAACTTATTCAAAAGAATTTTTTTTTTCAAAACTCTTCCACAGCAAACTCTAAGGAAGGCTTAATTTTAAAGCACACATATAAACAATAAACTAATATTGCTGCGAAAAACCATACTGACTTTGAATCTAGTGTGAAGAGATGAAATTCTACTTCCAGTCTTGGGAAACAGATCATAGAATGTAAATCATATACACAGTTATAAAAAACGATGTTGCTTATGTGGCTAACGCATACTGTAGGTTCTAGGGGAAGGGTAGAGACCAGTCTTTTAAAGCGACACACATTTAGGACCAAGTAGTGTAGCTGCAGTCCATCTGTTTCTTTCCCTCATAGCTGTAAAGCTTACTTCCATGTTCAGCAGCCAACAAAATGATGGCTACCTCCCACGGCCTGCCTCGGCCTCTCCTTACCTCTCCTCTCCAAGGCAGGAATGACCTATATTCCACCTTCTCTTGAAAATTCTTGATTTTGTGCCCTTCCCACAACCCCAAGACCACAAAATTCAGCTCTGACTGTGCTGCCAGAAAAACTGAAACTAATTCTAAATCTGTATTTGTATATTATTTAGAGCAGGTCCCAAATGGATAAGTAATGGTCAGAATATTGTGCTAGTTTTAAGGGCCAATGTTTATGATGTGTCATTTATTCAGGATCAGAAATGAATACTTACATCACTATTACTACCAACACTCTTATCAACCTGTTAGGGTGACTCCAGCATCATTCTTGTATTGGCAGAACTTAATGAGGGTACATGAAGTGGTATTGTACCTGAAGTTCTGCTGCATTCTATAACAGCACACATGAAGGCCATATGCAGAAGGATGAAAACATTTAAAAGTCTCCATACTGGGTGCACTGAGTCATCAGCACTGGCATGTACTGATATGTCTGCTGACAAACTGATTCACAGAGTATACAACCATTTAAAACAAAGAAAAAAGATTCATTCTCACAGCACCTTTGAGAAGCAGGGGGACCAATATTGTGTTTTGGTTGATAGAGTAAGACTTCTCAGGGAGAGCTGGTTTCAGGAACATATCCATTACTTCTGCATGTCACCACACCCACCACTCACAACCAGCTCTAGGGATTTTGCTGATCTTGAGGTTGGCTAGAGCAGATGGGTGATAGACTACACTAAATAGGATTTATTAAGCCTCTAAACCTTTTCTAATTTAAATTATGTATTTTTTAAAAAAACCTCTGCCTTAAAACCAAGCTGTTGTTTTTTTCTTTTTAAATAAAGATAATTTGGCATGCAGATTGTTCTATTTCCATTTAATAAACCATTTTAATAGAAGATGAAATAGGCAATGGCTCTTGAGAGGAGCTAAAGACCTTATTCTGCTTGAGTTGGCTTAGAAAGATAAGAAGCTAATTTATATATAAAACTCTCCTTCTGCTTTATATGGCTAACAAAAAAAAAAAAAAAAAAAGAAAACTCAAATCTAGGAAGACAGCCAGCTCCCTGATGGAGACAAGGTCTTTCACAATGCTTTGGCTCATGCCAGTCTACAATGCAAAAGCTCATGTAAACAGTAACTAGATCCAGGATAGATACATTCAGTCCAAATATTATTTTAATTTAGTATGAAAAGGACTGAAAGAACTGATGGCTGTCACATATTTTTGTCTACTTTTATGCTCAGGACATAGATATGAACAGGGAGAGAGAAAAAAGCATCTGCCTACTTAGTGGTGCGAACAGAAGTTACCATATAACACTCCTTTCTGGTTACTTCATACCAGATATCTATTTGAGAGTTATTATATTTAATAAAAATTGTCCTGGCCATGTGTCCCACTTCCCAATCTGGAATCTGTAGATGTCCTGTTTAAAAGGAAAGATGATCAAGAACTTAAAATACCTCAGTTTGAAAAATATGATTTTTATGCATTTTATCATCCCAATTGGAATTATCAACATGGCAACTGGATTGAAATATCAAACAGACATCCAGACTGAAAGTCCTATCTATAGTTTCACAAAAATTATCGCAATTCTGCTTTCTATCTGGCTCTTAGTCCCCAGAAGATGCACCCTTGAACTGGACATATTTATGAAATTTATGAAAGTTTTGAGAAGGTATTCTATTGAAAATATTTAAAGATACAAACTAGACTTTTACAATACAATCTGTGTCAAACAACAGCATTTATCTATGCTTATTTAATCATATCATGAACCATGTCAGATACATCATGCCTAGTTATTGTCCAAGGCTACATACCAGGATCTTGATGTAAATTACAGTCATGACACTCTATCAGAAAAACAGGCAGAAGATCTGACACTGTAATTCATTTTGCATTGGAAATTCTTCTGAATATGAAAATACCAGAGAGAAAAACAATCACATCCTTGTAAAGTTCTGTGGAAATATTTAGTGGAACAAATTATAGATATACACCTCTTCTGTAGCTTTGCCTAAGTTCTTAGTCACAGACCCAGGATTTTTTTCTTATGTTTCTAAGAGATTGGTTTGATTCAACTTATAAATTTTTATTTCTGTTTTGTTTTCTAAAATATTTAGTTTACATCTTTTTAATGAGCAAAGATTCTTCTATGGTCCCAAAGCAACAAACTGCTGTTGAATTAGCAACAACTGTTTCTATTTTTTAAGTTTCCATAACGAAACATAGTAGTTTTCTAAGAACTCCAGTTTTACTGCAGATTTCTAGAGCACAACATGCTACAAAGGCAAAGAGAAAGCATATGAAATGGTCAACTCCAATAAGTTTGTTTTTAAACATTTAAGCTTTTTTTATTCCCTTTATTTAATTACATTGAATAAAAGCAAAAATTGTCCAAGTCCTGCCATAAAATGTTTCAAAACTGAAAAAGTTTCCTCTCCCCACACCCATCTTTTCTCTTGCCAGTAAATCCAACCCACAGAAAATTTGCACAAGGTCACTTGACAAATTGAACGTAGAATTCTTAAAGTGTGTCGGGTCTACAAAAAGCAATAATGAAACCTACCTTCCTCCTCACAAACACTGCCTTGCACAGCTGCACAGTCAGGAATAAAGGAACACAGGGTTCTCAGTGCCTTTATATCCTGTGAGGGAGACTCCACCTAGCAACCAGAGCGTTTCCACAGCTCCAGAAATCATTTGCAGCAGCTCTATCTGGGTTCTGCCCAAAACACAGAACCACATAAAAAAGTAATTGCAAAACTATGTGCTGGAGAAAACATGTGCAGATTTCAGAAAGGAAAAAATAATGAGTGAGCTTTCCTTCGCTGCCATGGTCCTATCCCTCACTGTAATAAATTGCTATAAATCTTTCAGGATCATATGATTAAATGTTAAGAAAACTAGAGTTACTCCCTTCACATTTTGACATGTCTGATACCAGTTCAAAATGAACATATTAAGATATATCTTTGCTTAGTGAAACTATGAGAAAAAAATAAAAAGTGAAGAGTCAATGCAAATTCCTCAATTCACCGAGTTCTGGTGGCTATTAGCTCTGCATGTTCTCACAGAAATGGCCCAGGAAAAAGACAGCGCTAATACTTTATATAAATAATCTTGTTGTTGTTGTTGTTGTTGTTTGGTTTTTTTTGTTTTGTTTTGGGGGGTGAAGAAAGACCTGGAAAATGGCAGGTTTAATAGAAGGGCAATAACGGTCACCTACATAATTAGAAAGAGGTTGAAACAATCAGATTAAACTCTGAAGTTCAAAGTGAGAGTGGTTTGCACATGAGGGCATACCCCAGTCTGCTAGAAGCAGTTTCCTGCAAGCACTTCCTCACCAAGACAGCCAAACGTATTTTCCAAAACATGTCCTCCACAGTACCATTCATATCACTGACATCTCAGATTGGACTGCAATGTGATCCCCAGTGAAGAAATACCTCTTCCTGAACTAGAAGTCTTTGCAATGGGCAGATAGGCCTTCCAGCAGGCTGTCATCCTCCTTTCTGCTGACCTTGACTTGTTGCAACACACTTGGTTGATCTATCTCACATGAACATACATGAAGTGAAGTCTGCTCTTGAAACCCACGTCTAGCAGTTTAAAAGATGAGGAGGAAAATGAACAGACTGATGGTCATTATTAGAGGGGACCCTTGCAAATTTCTCAAATGTAACACAACATTGTATATACATTCCAGTATAGATTACCCCTCCTCTGTTTAAAATTTCTCTGTAGAAACACCTGGGCACTAAGTGCATATCCAAAACAGGATTTGATTGTAGGTGCTGGGGGTAATCATGCTCAGGATCCTCACAGTCAAGAAGTCCCCATCCCACCAGGTTAAGGGTAGAGCCTCCAGGAGTGCTGAGGGAGATAGTTGCCAGGCCACACTAGCCCCAGGACCTGCCCTCAGCCCTTTGTCCCCTTTTGAGCCACTGTCTTGCTGCCTTACAGCCAGGCTGGGAGTGACAGTGGGACCAGCCTGTGTGCTGGTGTCCTGTCCCATCCCCAACCCCAGAGAGGTGCCAAATGCCTGTAGCAGGGCTGCCCACAGTGACCCCCAGTTGTCCTGCTCCTGGCTAGGGAGATGGGATAGGAGGGGTCTTGCTGATGCCCATGGAAACCCTTCCTGGCCCCCAGGGAGCACCCAGCCTATCTGATTCTCTGACAGCTATTTCCCCCTATACTCTGTTATTTCCTTTCCCCCTGTATATTTCATGTATTATTTGATTCAGGTATTTCAGATAAACTGTCAGGTTGCATTTGGGATTATTTAATTATGATGTGTGATGTTCAGATTACTCCTGCACTCTCAACTTCCATGCCAGAATGACATTACTAGTCATTTCACTTGTGTCAGGTGTTGGCCAAAATCTCTGTTTACACTCTTTTTTTGGGACTGTTTCCCTTGTCTATTAATGAGGTAGAAGTTGGTGTGCTATAAGTAAGACACTCCTGCATGTTGATTCTTTTTTCTATTATAGTTTCTCCATAGTTAGACTACTATTGCATTTTCATCATAGTAGTTTTTCACCTCTGAGGTTTTTTTTGTTTGTTTTTTTTTTTTTTTGGTTGGTTGGTTGGTTTTGGTTTTGGTTTGGTTTTTTTTTTTTTGTGTTTTGTTTTGGTTTGTTTTGGTTTTTTAAATTCACTGCATTGTCTTTCAGGCCCATGTTTCTGCCTTCAGAAGGATCTGTCAGAAAGGCATTGTGCAACCACTCATTGCAGAAGCTGTTTGCATCTGCTTTTCCTCCTTTCTAATGGGCAGGCAGATGTTGACTCATCCTCTTCCTGGAGCTGAACTGAGTCACCATCTAAACTAGACTGCTTTATTGTGCAGAATGCTGACACTTAAAAAATATAATTTAATTGGATGAAGCTCTTAAAAATTGTTTATTGTCAAGTTTTTAACTGTTACTCCATCATTTTTTTTTCATAAAGCTGTAACATTTTGTGTATTGTTTGTTGTTTACTATTTATTGGCAATAGTTATTGAGAAGTGGCAAAGCATCCAGCCAACTGTCATAGTGGCTCAAATATCTCATAAGAGACAAAAATAAATGTTTTTATTTCCAACACTCAATGTACTATGGAATACAGTTGCTGTTGAGAGAAACAGAAATGTTCAGTGAAAATAGAGAAGAAAAATATTCCTTTTTGGCAAACTGACAGATTTGGCCTTGCTAAATATTTCTCTTGAGGCAAGTGGTAACAGCTCAAGTGAGAAGATGGAGTTTCCTGAAGCAATCCATCCTACATAAAGTAATAGTACATTGAGTGAGGAATTTTCTTAGAGTTTGAGAGAAAGATCAGCATATTTCAGGGGCTACTGTCACCCTTGTTGTAGCTCTGTATTTATGCTACCCAAGTTGTCTTAAAGAAGACTGAAGTCCGGAGGAATTGGGAAGATGACCATTCTATCTACACTCAGCCAAAGACCCTATTTTACAAATGACCTTCAGATTACATGAGATAAACTTTAAGTTAAAATTGATGCTAACAAATCACATCGTTATGAAATATCTTTATCCTGAAAGAGCTCCTGAGTGTACTAAGCCAGGCAATAAGTCATAAAACAGGAGTCATAAAACTCTCTGCCTGTTTTACACCAGGATTGTCATCCATTTTGACCCATCTAGTATCGAGCCAGAGCCACGTGGAATCTGCATCTCTCATCTTTTGCACCTTGTGACTTCATTTATCTTCAGTAGCTTTTATCCACATTGTAAAAAGCTGAGCAGAAACATATTACTCCACTTCTTTAGGCAGCCAAGATCTGCAATGAAGCAGCTGTACTCAGGTTTCAAGCAGTAAAGTAGTGATATAGGTGATACAGATCTAAGATTATGTATGAGTTATAGCAGTAACGGTCCTACTGAAGGCAGTAATACTTCCAAGAAGATATTCCAGAGAAAATACAGTATTTTGCTAATACATATTTACCAATTCCTGTACAAATCCTGTTTTAGGAAGGCAACTCAGTTGTATTATTCAGAAAAATATCCTTCCTGCATATTGAGGTATAGTGCCTTCTCAGACCTTCATATTTTCCTTTGACATTACAACAGATTAGATTTCAAATTCGGTGAGAACAGCTACACTATCTCTTCATTGGAACCTACTCTGCATGATTCTAGTGAGTCCATCTAGGGTTGGGTTGTGATCACTGGTATCCCTGTGCTCCTATTCTATGGGCTGGATGGCACAGAGAATCAAATCTAGACACACAACTTGTTTTTTAGTTTCACACTTAAACAAATAGGATATATTCATTAGACACAATAAGACACAATCAGAATTGTGTAATATCTCTTAAGGTTTCTCTGTTAAAGGATTTATTTTCATTAATATGTTATTTACCAATCAGATCATGTTTCAGCTGTGGACCTCTTTGCAAGTTTGTAAATAGGGAAGAGATTGGGCAATATGTTTTTGTGTCTTGATGCTGATTCAAAAAAATTCATAAAAATTTGTGAGGAATTTTCTAATTAGGATTAATTGTATTTGCTTTTGCACTGCACAAAATATTTAAGACCTCTGTCTTTCATTATGGATTTGCCAGCATTTTGTTCATGCCTCATGAAATACTGAATTGGCAAAAATTCTCAGGCAAAAGGAATTTCATGCTTTAATTAAATGTGCATCTACTTCTATAATTAACTCTACTACTTACTGCTCACTTCTGTAGCTCCAGAGATCTTTAGAAGGGTAAAAGGAGATTCTGAGTCTCATGGTAAAACAAAGATTACCTATCCAGAAGACACAAAATGTTAGTAAATAGCTTCCTACACAAAGAAATAAAAGTAGCTCATGCTCTACTAGAAAAAGGAAGAATAGCTGCATGTAAAATCATGCCAAGGTCACACCATTTTGGGAACTAAAATCCTGTTCATTTTAAATGAGCTGAAGTTGTGCCACTTGTTTTACTGGAAAGAGGAATTCATCCTAGGGAGACTCTGAGGCACTGGGTTATTATATTAATTATTATTTCTAAACAACTGTGCGGGATGGGGGGGGGGTTGGGGGTGGGGGGGGCGGCCAGAAGGTACAGTTTGAATTTCAGAAAGGTGAGGTAATGCCCTGTCTCATAACACAGCCCCTTGGAGTCTCCCTGGGCAGCCTGGGAGCACTGCCCCACAGCACACCCCAAAGACCCTAACCCAGCCCCAGACTGGCTGGCACACCAGGAACACTGTCCCTCACCCTAACCTGGAGCTCCAGAATTTTAGATGGTGTGAGACACTGGGTTTTTGCAATAATTATTGGCTCAGGTCAACTCAAGTGTGTGTGTGGGGGGAAGAGGCAGATTCAGGTCAAATTCCACAAAGGTGAGT
>JAWWTY010000088.1:4329902-4383959 GCA_035222235.1 Margarornis squamiger
CCAACACCATGCTTGCCTAGTACTCCTTTCCAGGCTTCAGAGTTCTTTCCTACTCTGGCATTGAAGTCACCAAGGATAGTGATCTTGTCATCTGCAGGAACCCTTTGGGTAAGACAGAATAGGTCAGTCTAGAATTTGTCTTTTTCAGCAGGGTCAGCTTGGAGACTTGGGGCATACGCACTGAAGAGAACAACATGTTTCTTATTGAGTAGTGGGAGGCGTAAGGAGAGAATGTCATCGGAATGATCTGTTAGCAAATTTTCAGGTTTGGAGGGGATGGAATTTCTAATCATGAAACCAGCTTCTGAAAGGTGACTTTCGGTTTTGGGTTTGCCTGACCAATAGAATGCAGCCAGCACCATGTTCTTTAAGGCTGCCCACCTCATGGAGACAAACTTCACTGAGAGCAGTGTGGAGGTTTGAGTTGGCTCCCTGCCAAACCCAACTGCCAGCCACACAGATTCCACCACCCCCCCAAGAGAGAAGGGAGAAAAAAGGTACCAAAAAAGACAATTATAGTAAAAGTGTATATATATATATATATATGTGTATATATATGTATATATATATATGTATATATATAAATATATATTTATATATATTACAATTATATACAATCAAACACTATGAATCTACAGAACAAATCCCAAAGCAACCATAAAAAGGAAAAGGGAGAAAGGGAATTGGGAAAAAAATGGGTAAAACTAAAACAAAACAGATACACACACTTGTAAATTTAGGGAAAAGCTCAATAAGTAACTAATACAATCAATCTCACCAAACTCCCCTTAAGAGAAAGCAGGTCCTTCCCCTCCACGCAGCTGCGACAACAGTTTCTCCGATAGGCCTCAGCTCATAGAGATAAGAGCTGAGCCGACGGAGACCTGATGTCCTCCATGCACATGAAAGGAAGAGAGAGAGAAAAGGAGGAAACTCCCCATCTTTATATACACCAGATTACATGAAGAAATGGTGTGGAATACTTCCTTAGTTATAACCTGGTTAACAAGGAAGACCTAAACCAAAACCAAGAAAACTAAACTACCACAAGCAGCAATGTCGATTTTGAGTTGTGACAGTTCGTGGGCATTTAGAGCAGAACAATGCTCAGGATGTCCACTATCTGCAGGATCAAGCATGGTTCTGGTGTTCCAGCATGCGGCTGTCAATTTGAATGCACCTTTGGAGGTAGGTGTGGGCCTTTGACCCCTTGTCTTTGTTTGACCTCATCAAAAGATGGCAGTTGGCTGCAGTTACCCATCTGGGTGAAGAGTGGAGATGAGATTTGGTTAGGCCACCTTTTCTAGGCCCCTCTCCATGTGGAGCAAGAAGTGGTCTCCTTGAAAAAGGCTTCTTGGTCATTCAGGATGTTACCAAACCAGACTGTCATCTCTAGGGTCAGTCTTGAGTGACGAATGTCCTGAACCACTTTCAGGTAGGGTTGGGTCTGCGGCTTCCAGTGCACCTTATCACCTGCCATTTCATCCCTCACCTGTTGCTACAGGGCTTTGAAAACATGAGTGAATCCCTTGAACCTGCACAGTGGGTTTTTAGGTGAGGCACAGTGTGCATGTAACTGGCCCCACCCTTTACTCCTAAGCTTCACCTGCCAGGGCCAAGCCAGCTTGTATGGTGACAGTGAAGTCCTCAGGATGTAAGTTTAGTTAAGAGTATCCTTCTCTCAGGTGGATGGCCTTGCAAGGCTAAGTGAGCTCCATCTGCCCAGGTTTGAAGTTAGAGTTGTCCTTCTCCTAGGATGTTTGCTGTGGGGCTAGCAAGCCCGTCCTGCCTGTGAACACAGTTTGACCCATCAGTTGAGACCTGACTAGCATGGGAGACCCTACTGGAGGCGTGTACCACCATCAGCACAGCTCGCAACCTCATAAGGGCACGCAACCTTCTCCCCTGCAAAACGGAGGTGTCCGTGGAGAAGAATCTTGATTACATATGCTATAAATTGAAGTGATTTCACTGTTAATCAGGATTTACTAAGTATGAATGTAAATTAAATATGATCTGAGCCCTAAATTTCTATGTTTTCCATTATTCCAAAAGAGCCTGCATACAACTAATGCTGTAACAAATACTAATCACATGCACAGCATTTAAAATGTTGAAAGAACATTATAAACAGTATTGAATTGGCGTTATAAGACTATTTACCACTGCAGATTTTTAAGTAACTTGAGTCACCTCAGATTGGAGGGATTTCAGCCATCAAAGTTAGGGTTTGAAATAAACAAAATTCTATCAATAGAAATAATGAATGGGTAAGAAGCAAAAAACTTTTACTAAACATTTTGTAATTGTATGTAGTGTTTATAGTAGATGCTCTATCAGTTTATCAGAAATAAATTTATATTAAAGACTGCAAGATAATTAATTTTAACAATTTATTCATCTAGTTTTGAAGTTTATTAATGCTATTTGAAAGAAAATACAATGCGAGAACTGCTGAGGATTAAGCATGTATACACCAAAATTCTGCTGTTGATACCTCGACCATTAATGAAATTATATCATGGAATCTCTGTAGTACTTTTGAGAATGTAATTTTATTATGAAGAACAACATGTTAAAATTCCAATCAAAGAGCAGTGCATATCAGCTGAGTATACAGTCTTAAAACATCTTTCGGATTCAGTCAATATTGCATCAGTACACCTGTTCTCCAGGACCAGCAAAACTTCTTTCAGTACAGACGTTCTTTTAATATAGAAAATATTGGATTTGAGTAGCCACACTTAAGTGACACTTTACTGACACAGTAGCTGTCTTTGCAAAAATATAAAACCCAGTGAAACTGGGTTTAATAAAAATTCTGGATAATAAAAATTCACCTAAAAGAATGACTAAAGACAGAGCTAAACTAAATCTGTTTGGCCCGTGAAAGCGCTTCTTCAAGATTACTGCGGTTAGCCATCCACAGAAGAAAATAGCAACAGAAGTGTTTTTTGTTTTTTTTATTCAGACATGCTACTTTCTTCAAAGACAATGAGAATTAAAAAGGTGGCCCGGGGGGGGGGGGGGGAGTGGGAAATAAAAGCAGGTGTTGTTTGTATGAAGAAATAGAACAGAAATAGAACATAAAATTTCATAGGCTGGGCTCTTTACAAAGCTCAGTTGGCTCCAAGTCAGCCACATGTAGCATGACAAAGTGCAAATCAATTCCCTCACAGTTAACTCCTCATATCTTAACCATAAAAAAGTCAGAAACAGCAAACTCCAATATTTTAAGATTATATTAATAATAACACAAACACTTCTAGGTTGAAGGACAGACAGATCCTACTTCTCCTGAGCAATTTTGATTGTTTCATTCTGAAAGCCCTAGTTCACTATCTGCTTCAGAGCCAACCTGTTGGCTCACACACTACCACAGTCTGAACAATGCTGCACTCTGGGAACTTAATCTTCTCTTCCTTTAATATGTGACACTTTATAAGACTCCAGCATTTTCCTTACTGCTTGGGTGCAGTTCTTTTCAACTACAAAGGCAGACACTGTAAAAAAGTATCACGATGACTGAAGCATTTCCCACAAAATTACTTACTTTTTTATGCTGCATGCATATGGCACACTGAGGTGTATCAGGCATGTAGTTCACTTCAAGAGCCTATTTTGTCCTGAAAAAGGTTCAATAACAGTAGTACACTGTATTACACAATTGTTGCATTTTCTCCAGACTGACATATATTCTTTTACTGTAGTGGACATAGATATGCCTGAAATCAAGCCATAAAAAGTAACACAACTGAAGACTGTATCAGACATTATTCAGAGACTTGTCGTAATTCCCTAAGCTGTTCACAGTTTGACTTGGTGACTGCTTAGTACATTCTACAGCACAACAAAGACCAAATCTGATAAAGGGCCAAAGAGTCCTTCATCCTCCATGATCCGCAAATGGTTGAATCAAAAGATGGTGAGTAATATGACAATTTCTCCATAAGTTAATATATGGCCTTCCTTCTGCAGAGTGCATTACTATCTACTTTTGTGAGCACAATGTTACACAACAATTAGTTTTTTCAGGAATCCGTACTGGAACTAATGGAGACACAATAAGTGTTATAATATTTGCCAACTGTAAAAACACAGGCAATCCATATAACAAAAGTTCCACCTAAAATGTAAATCACCTCTGTTTATATAAATCTGATTTTGTTCCACTGCTGGAGTAGTTTAAGAGTAGTGTGACTAAATTTATTGAGTTGTGCTGATGTATATCTGGTGTGACATTAGCTTCAGGCATAAGTCTACATTGACTGTTGATAACTGCTTTATTGCTTTCAGTACTAGAAGGCTAGAAAAAGAAAAAAGTAAAAAGGGTTTACATGCTATGAACAAGCTTAAAACCTGGGTATGGGTTTTCAAACACAGCATCATTCCAGTATCTGATCCACAAAAAATTGGGTAGAGTAGTCACAGTGCAGTCAAGTGCTGACATAATTTATGCAGGATGTACAGAATTGCTAGAAGTGAGTGCTAAGACTGCTGAATGCTCTCATGTGTTTACATCTGTTTGGGCAATGCCTGTGCTTGACAACTTCATGTCATAAATGGGCTTCTTAAAAAATTGATATCAAAGCTATTGTCAAAAACCAGGTTTTAATATAAATTTGCAAAAGTGCAATTTTAAAAATGTTTGGTGACACTCTATTACTTACTACATAGATGAAGCTTACATAGAGAAGTCAGATTAGAATCAATTTAGAATGATTTACATGGAGACTGGGAATGCAAAAGGGTGCAAAGGATATGGATTCAGAGAGATAAGTGTCCAAAAGGTTTTAGCAGCACTTAATCATTGACTACTTTAACATTTATACAGTTATTCAAAAAGATTTGCTACAATAATAACAGTGACTTAATTATGGATTCAGGATAACAACATTCATATCATAACCACACAGACAGGCACACAGACAAAGAGTTGTATACATCTATATCATCTGTTAAAAAGAACCTATCAAAAATATCTCTTTAATTCAGTCAAATACATCAAATCCCTTAGTGTTTCTGAATAGGCATGGATTGCACCTCGAGGAGTATGTGTGTGTTGGGGCAGTATCAGCTCAGACTTCATCATCAGTGACAGTCTTTCAAGTATTGCACACTGGAGAGCTGTCAAGTTCCAAAAGGCATCCCACTGGGAGAGAGGTGCTGGCACAACGGCTCAGGAGAGCTCAGGGGGCCTCATTGGGGCTGCTGTTCATGGGGTCATGAATTGATTTGCTTTAATCATCTGTCAGTCTCCATCCTGGCCACAACCCATGTTGGTAGCTACTGCACTTTTTTCCCATAAAGTCCAGTAACAGTACTGTTCCACTTGGGCTACAATTAGTTTTTTCAAAAGGTCTTGTAACAAGGGTACCATTTCACTTGGGTTACAATTCGGGAAATTCTTAAGTTTGCTAAAGCAACACCTTTAGGAAATTCCTGCTAGCACAGAGTGGTGCAAAACAAAATGTGATCTCTGAAAAGGGAATATCTTGTAATTCAATAATTAATAAAAAAGTGAGGATACCATTTTTCATGCCATTTTTCTTTTAAAAAGATAGCTTAGATTTGGTATCTGCATAGCCT
Organism: Margarornis squamiger; assembly: GCA_035222235.1. Lineage (NCBI taxonomy): Eukaryota > Metazoa > Chordata > Aves > Passeriformes > Furnariidae > Margarornis > Margarornis squamiger. The sequence goes on from JAWWTY010000088.1 coordinate 4,335,492, forward strand.
CAGCTATTACAAACTACTAAATTGGAGAGTGTATACTTCAAATATTGATTTTTTTTTTTTTTTTTTAATGATCTCTGTAGTCTCAGATAGGTGCTTACTTATACAGATTCACTGAGATCCAGCATGCAGAGTTTTCAGAACAATACTTTTTGTAGTAAAATCGAAAATACTTTGTAAATGTGGTTGCTGACTAATCACAATATCTAGGGGATTTTTCTGACCACACAGTAAGGTACATTTTGAAGCTATTTTTTTATTATGATGTGATTTCTTGATAATAGATTTCCAGATAAACTTTTAATACAGTTAGAAAATTTATTGTCTTTTGAAAGGAAAATCTATTTCTGAGGGGATTTACACAAGAAGTCTATGACAAGTATTATTCAAAAAACGTTATTGTTGACTTGACTTTGAGCCCATCTTCTCAAAACAAAATTGGTTTGAATAACAACGTTAGTTACAAAAATTTAAAAAAAAAACAACAATACTTTTATATGAATGGAAGGAATGAGAAAATCTACGTTATTCAAAGGAACTCAATCTGTAAGGAAGGATTGCTACAGGTAAATGTAAAGTTTTCACTGATGTAACTTTATTGATTACAATACATAACAGTAAGATGAATGTAGTTTCTTCTTATTTACACTATGTAATATAAATCCTTTTGTTTTTCTACATCAGGCTTATACTAAAATTGCACATTTTCACCTTTTTTCTTTTTTTTTTTTTTTTCCTCTTTTGCACATGACCTTGGTTTCTCTAAGGTGATATTTGGGGTTTGCTTCTAAATATTTTGGAAAATCTTTAGTTGTCCAAGTAGGTGATTTTAATTTTTCTTCAATCATTCCCATTAATGTGCCAATTTGGAAAACAGAAGCCTAATCTAATACTCCTTTTAGCAAGCACACTAGCAAAAGGTGCAAACTGTGGCTGTATCCCTTTGTTATATCTTCAATCCATTTTCAGCCTTCCTGAGAGTTAGAGAGGTCAAACACTTGATGCCTAAGCCTGCAACACTCTAGTTTTGAAAGTCTTACACAAGTTGTAAACCTGCATTTCTGACAGCCTTTTTTGCAAGGTTGTCCTTGGTATGGAGCAGTCTGTTACAGCTTCACTTAGCCAAAGAAGAGTTATACACTAGTCTAGTCTATTGAGACAGAACTATCTGCTTTAATTTTGTGTAAATATGTAATGTCATATGTATATGTAACAGGTTTAATATCAGTTCTCTACAGTTTTGCCTACTTATGCTGGGACTTCAGGCAAATTGTCATCACTTTTACCCTTTTCTTCTTTTTTAACTTGAATACAATTTTTCAGAAGTTATAAAACATGAATGTTGGTAAGAGGGAAATAGTGATTATACCCTATAGAAGAAACATTTCAGAAAAATAATTTAAATTACAACTTTGAAAATTTGAGATTTCTCTTTTATTTATGTGTGCACACAGGTGCAATACAGAAGGATCTGCCAGTTAAAACTGGCAACACCACAGACAAACTATTTTGTTTTCTTTTTTTCTTTAAAAATATCTGTGTGTTCTTAATAATTGTTTGGAATCAGATGTTTCTAACTTGTGTGTTTTCCAGTACAAAGAGACAGAATGCTGTCATGAGCACAGAAATTTATGTTCTAGATAAGTATAAAAACAGTAAAACAGTTGACTTTTTGACATCCTTCATGCAGTTGACTGCCTCTTACTATAATCAGCACTGTATATTAACCATAATAGGCTTTCTGTAACATATTAATCCCAAGTGTGAGATTTGCAAGGTGAAATGCAGCAGCCTAAACCTACCCACTGTTACAATTTATTCTTGTGCTTCTGAAGTGTCACTCTGATATGGAAGTCATAGAATAACAGAATCACTGAATATTTTGCATTGGAAGGAACCTTCAAGGGTTGGGTTCACCTCTTAACCCTGCACAGGACACCTGCAAGAGTCACCCTATATACCTGAGAGCATTATCCAAATGTTTCTTGAACTCCGTCAGGCTTGGTGTTGTGACAACTTCACCAGGGAGCCTGTTCCAGTGCCCAGTCACCCTCTGGTTGAAGAAACTTTTTTCTAATATCAAACCTAAACTTCCCCTGACACAACCTCAGGCCATTCCCTCGGGTTCTGTCACTGGTCACCACAGAGAAGAGACCAGTGTTTGCCCCCCTCACTTCCCCTCAAGAGGAAGTTGTAAATACAAGGAGGTCTTTGTCTGCTTTGTCTCTCTCAAAACTACCTTACTCAGAACAACAGTGTATTCTACTGACTTCACATTACTAAGGACAATAAAGTGTGGAATGTACAATTTTTTTTTCTCTTCAGTAACCATTCTTTCATATTATTTTCTTTTTTTGAGGAGCAAATTACAACAGCAGGGGATGCAAAACACAGCTGTCCAATAGCTACATATGTATTCCTTCACATCTCTGATTGCTAGTTTCCAAATCCTAGTAGCTGTTGGTCTTTAGTTTCCACAGGAGGAACTGTTTGAAGTATCCAGGATTTGCAAACCAATACTTTTGATTTTAAAATTACAATTCACATTCTTCTTTTTAATTTGCTTTTTCAAACAGCTACAGTTGGGCACAAGTTAAAGTAGAACATCCCTCAGTGTACTACAACAGATGCTCCTAAAAGTTTTCAAGGAAGGTATGTTTGTAGGTAAGTAAATTCTCTGGCCCATGTAGACCTATGTATATACATGTCTGCAGGAAGAATATTTCCATAACTGTAAAAATGCACTATCCACAACACATTTATCTTATGATTATTGTGGCCATACCTGTTCACCAATGCAGTATGTCAATTTCTGTGGATGCCCAAAGTTCCTTAGTGATTCCAAAGATACAAATTGTCATATATTTCAGGGTTAGGGTTAGGCACAGTGCCCTTGGAAAGTTGATGTTTGTGTCTTTATGCACAACATAACCCTCTCCCAAGAAAAAGCACAACCTTAAAAAAAAAAACAAACAAACCAAAAATCCCTCTGTTTTTAATGAGATTAAGATGTTGGAACTTTTAAAGTTATTTTTCCCTATGTGAAATGGAAATGTGAAACAATTTCTTTGGAAAAAGAAAAAAAAAATAAAATCTCAGAAAACCTTGGTGCAAACCTCCATCTTCCATTGGCTGAATTTGTTATTAAATTTCTCTTTGTGTTCAGTCTGAAACAAGGAGTTGTAGGGTCCCCCTTTCCCATTCTCCCTAACCAGCTTCTTCTCCACTAAGCCAAATCCCAGGCTGTGCCCCAGCACCCTGTGCTCACGCCATTCATCTCCTTGCTGTTCCAAAGATGTCCAGGGTGGTTAGGATTTGTCAGGTCACACCTCGGCCTGTCAGGATGCAGCACGTCCTTTGCCCTGCTGCAGCCCATTGCTTCATTTCACCTGCACAGAGCCTGGCGATGAGCTGGCCTTGTTAGATGCAAAATAACCACAGTCTGCCAAAATGAGCTGGCTATTTTCTTCCTGCTACCTGTCACATCCTCTAGGCTTTTGATAAACTAGTCCGTTCTGTTATTAACCCCAATCTGGACCACAATAAAGAAGTCCTACATGCATGCTTTTGTGCAAGCGTGTGCAGGCACATGAAGGCTTGGAGTCCAGCCAGAGCTTCCAGTTCTGGGCTGAGAGTGGTGAGGCCTAGGCTACATCCCTAACACCTGCCTCTCCCACCTCTCTCCTTTCTACCCTTCTCTCCACACCACACTGCCTACTGAAACTCCTCCTCACCCAGTTCCACTCCATTTTGAGCCTCTCCTATTGCTTTCCTAGTGTTTCCCTCATTTTCCTGATTTGCTCTACCCCGTGGTCTGGCGATATATTATCTTCACTGCACTTCTTTCCTTCAACCTGACCCACAGTGACTGACCCCACAAGACTGCCTGCCTCCCTTTCATAATGACCTCTCACCTTCCACCACTATTTCTCACTTTGCTTCCCTACCTTTTACAACCCCTCTTTTCTCCTGTCCAGCCTCAATCTGGAACAGGGATATCCACTGAAGAGGTGAGGTCTCACTCCTGTCAAATCCACTGGAGAGATGAGATCTCACTCCTGTAAAACCCTAAAGGCTCAGCTGCAACCACAGCAAACACTCCTGTTGTCATCTCTGCCTCCTGCAGGCTACCATCCCCATCTCAACTGGAGAGAGGAAGCCTTCAGCAGAGAAACATGGGATTTTTGGCTAGAGTCTTCTCCTGGGCCAAAAATGTACCCTTCTAAACATGGCTTTACACACAGTATGTGCACACCTGAAAATTGGCTCTTGCTCAGCTCCAGAACTGGTCACTGCCATTGCATTACAGTTGTGCTATCAAGCCCAACAACTGACCTACGGGTAGTGTGAGAGCAGAACCAGGACAGCAATGGGTGCTGAAGTATTTTCTAACTAGAACCAAGAATCTGACATCAGTACAGGGTTAAATTACTTATATTTCTTTGGTGAATTTGCAAGACATCTTTGCCTTTTTTAGAAAATGAAGGGCAAATCTCTTCTCAGGGCCTTCTACTCCCCTGCTTTTCAGCCTTAACCATATTTGCATCTCCTCCCCCACATTCCTTTTTCCTTTCCCTTTCTCCATCCTCTTTAAGTGGTAATTCAATCTCTTCCAACTCATGATCTCTTTTCTTTTTTGCCACTCCCTCCACCCTCTCTCTCATTAGTTTAACTTGAGTTAATTAGGAATAGTAGGCAGCCCTCAATCTGTTATGTGTTAAAACAGAAGAATCCAAAACAGAGACACAGACACAACTATGTGATTTCATTGTTTAAGGGAGACAGAAAACCAGTGGGGATTCTCTTATCTAGACTAACATCTTCCCAATGGTTAATCTAACTGGCTTTAAAATGTTTCACAAATGCAGATCTGGGATAACAATCTTTCCCTCTTTCCTTTTGTTTTTTCCTTTTTTTTTTTCCCCCTTTTTTTTTTTTTCATTTCATCATTGGAAAGAAAGAATGAATGAATTGGATTGACATGGAGGTGACAGAGGAAGAGAAGTAGTCTACACGTCAAAATGACAATATATATTACATGGTTAACAGAATGAGTGGTACGTGTAATGGCTGCGGGTATTTTCATCTGTGGTGTTGTACAATAATCTCCTTTTATTTTCCTGAGTGTATCATTAAGATCACTCCCAAATTCCATGCAAATTAAGTGTTTGCTTGAAGGGTCTCTTTCTAACAATAATATCATCTGATAAATGTGGAACTCAAATAAGAATCTAAGTATTCACTTGTTGCTATTACTAGATTGTGTATATATAGAGGTCATGCGCGGTATTCTGACTGTAGTGATGATCACAGACCTTAGGGCAGACTGTGCTGTGGAAGTGAAATATAACAGATCTAAGAAATCAAGCCCTGATTCTAAAGGTAAGGCCTTGCATTTTTGACTGACTGTATATGGTACTCTTTGGATGTAATGCAAGTAATACGAAAATATATGCCTGCACTAAATATATATATGTCTGAGAGTGATTGTCTGCTTTTATATATCTGCATATAAAAAGATAAATACATAAAGTGTAAATCTTGAAAGATTATTGTCTAAGATTCAAAAAATATAGACAGCCACATTTATGGTTAATTGCTACATTAAATTGCTGATTTTGTATGCATGTGCCTACATGCGTATGAAATTGTGTGGCAGTAATTCATGTTAATAATTTATTTATTAATTAGCAACGCTAATGTAATAATCCATTAAAATAAAACAAATTCCCATTACCTTTTTTGAAATATGATATCCAGGATACAGAATGGAAAATCTATTTCAAAAAAGGGAAGAAAGATATTGAAAGCACAGAATCAAAATGTCATTGGATGTGTTAAGGGAAAATAATTATTCCCTTTCAGCCAAAACCATCTCTTTATGGCAGAAAAAAACATTAGACTATTAGGGCACAAAAGGAATGCTTAGTGAATGACAAAATATAAGCTTGATTATCAGAACATACAAGAACAGATAATATTCCCTCAGAATGACACCACTGGTGGTTTTATTCGGTGGTGGTGTCAGAAATTTCTAACAGGACATAGTCAACATAAGACCAAACATCTCCATAAGGAGATGTTGCAAGAACCTTAGGAGTGTTTTAAAGTTTATTGTTAATATACTGTTTGTTTATTTATTTCCCCAATTATATGTACAATTATGTGCAAGCTGCATTAGGTTCAGCAAGGAAACAGACTTGGCCCTTATAATGTTCCTCTGTTTGATCTTTTCTGTCTATAGTAATGTAAAAATGTGGTGATGAGTGTGGGTCTACTTTATATCATAGATGAAAATTTGTTCTTTTTTGGTCCCAAGGAATTAAAAGAAATTACAGTAACACCTTATTTCAATATTGATAATTAATACTTTTAATTTATGCAATCTTTTTCTTTCTATATATATTTTACATCACAATGTGAGACTCACACACAAAAAAAAAAAATCTGGGACTTTATAAATCCCTGTACGAGATTACATTAATAAGTTTATGCAGTGATTAAATTACTAGTTTTATAAAGTTTTGACGTCAGAAAGTATTCAAATTCCAGTGCTATTTGAAAACTATGAAACTTGTATGAACTCATATAATTCCATTTTTAAGTCAGAAAATAAAATAGTAGAGGAAAATAATAATAAAACTAAATTAATCTAACTTCTATCCTTTAGAAAGGTGGCTGTGTCCCATGGGTGTTAGTGGCACATAGCGATTCATACATATAGTTGTCTAGCCCAAAATGTTACAAAAGCATAAGGACGATGTGGTTTTTTTTAAGAAACACTGCTTTGAGTGGATTAATAACTTTGGTACTAAAACTGCTGTAAATCATTTTGGTGTGATCACACCTTACCATATGCTGTTAATGTTTATGTTTGCATTGAAGTTGATTTTCCCTTATTCTTGGGATATATGGAGACAGATTCACAAAGATAAATATACTTGTAGGATGAAACAGGTAGTATTTTGGCACTTGAAACAATGATATTTTTGGATTTTTTATGTGCTAAAATCACCTAAAAATTAAAACTCAGATGAAAAGTTATTTTAAAATTCATTGCTTATATGTTTAGACAGATTGCTAAAAAGTACATAAAAGCTTTTGTTAAAAAATGATACTGCTACCTAGACAAAAAAAAAATGTAGGAAAACAGAAAAGAGGTAATGAAAGCCTAAAGGCAATAAAGTAATGTCTGAGCTGTAGCAGTAGAATTTGTCAACTCAAAGATTTGCCCAGGCTAAATACAGAAGAATATTAACTATGATCAGAGTAATCTCATGCCCAGGAACACAGAGTATTGATTGGATTGCTAATTTCCTGAGAAACCAGAGATTCTGGGAAAAGATTTAAATAGTCGGTACAGCTTGCTGTATACAGAAACTTTTGCATCTTCATTTAACAGCAAAAACATCTATACAGGAATTTTTGTCTCTTTTATCTGGAGATATTGAAATGCTTTTATATTTTAATCCTGGGGAGAGATCGCTGAAATTATTAGGACAAAAAGCAGACATATTCTTACCGTAATGGAATTATCCACCCAAAATATCCTTCCATTTTTGAAGCGTGACCACCCCTTTTTAACAAACACTCCCTTTTTAATCCACTGCATGGCATTACATAGACTCCAAGCTTCTCCAAAGCTCACCATCAAGAAAAGTACTTTCTATGTTTAATATTCATGATGAATACTATATTGGCTGTACAGCCACTGGCACAAACATTTTGACAAAATGTTTTTACATAATACTCAGTTTAGTATCTTCTCTCGATTGCTAGCATATTGCTTAAGCCTGAATTTCAGTAAATTAATTTGTCTTTTTTACCAACATCTATCATTAATAGTTATTCCAAAAGTAATAAAGTTGATAGCCCTAAGAAGTACTATGTTTTTAGATAAAAACCAGCAGCTTTTCTTATTTTGTGGTCAGATCTGGGGGGAAATGAGAAAGAACTTTTATTTGGAGGTATTTGAGAAGTTATGATATTCTCATTTATTTGGGTTTGGAATTTTAAAACTTTTTTCCCAAAATGAATTGCCATGGCCAAATATAAGAAATATTCTTTGCTGTCTTTGTATAAACTCAACAATGAAATATTGTGCAAAAGTACATAGCCTTAAGAATATATTGTCAGTGTTTATTATCTAACAAATTCTACACTTCAGTTCATGGTGGAATTAATAGATAGGACAAAAGGGAATGGATTTCAAATGCCATATCAAAAATTCATTCTTGTTCACTTTTGCGATTTGACCAGAAAGTTATTTCTCTATCCTCATTTAAAAAGGAACAAATAGTTGATTTGAAGTTGGCTTGTATTTAAATGCATTATTTGTACACCTGTAGCTGCACTAAAACAAGTCAATACATTATAGTCCAATAGAATAAAATGTTCATATTATTTTGTTTTACATGCTATTGCACAGAGAAGAAACAAGAAAATAAATCACGAGACAAATATTGTCAATAAGTTTTGTTCTTTTTCTTACAGAACTTTTTACATTGATTCTTCATCCATCAAAAAACTGCTGTCTGTGATTAAATACTTCTTATTATATTACATGAACTAAAAATGCAGTTCTTCAAACACTGAACATTTCTGAACTGTGAGTACTAAATGTATTGACAAATTTAATACCATACTGTGACAATTTACTAGTCTTCTTGGTCTTAATACGAACTTACATGACTTTTCTAGCTAGATAAATTCACTCTCCTCTTACAATTGTTCTTCCTCTTCATTGCAAATTACAGCACTTCAATCTCGTGTAATTTCTCTTCAGAGAACAGATATTCTATAGTTTTTCTCAGAATATTCCTCAGTATAAACATATTTTTCTTTGCTTTTTGCAGATATATAACAATATTCTTTTCCACCATTAAGTGCCCTTGTCAGTACATAATGTATAGATAGGTTCGGGTTTCTAAGAACTTCCAATGCTGGAAGATATTAGAAAGGCATCATACAGGTACTACACAATTATTGTAAGAACATTTTTAATTATTCTTTTTAAATTTGATTTCTGACTAGAAATCAGCTATGTGGATTTTTCTGATAGATTTTCTATTGATGAAATACTAAGTTAGTCTTATGAAAAACAGACAACAGAGTGTAAGTATTCATAGACAGTAAGCCCCATTCTGATGCTGCATTTTCATGAGTGCAACAGTAATTGTAAGAGAAGAACAAAATAGAACATATTATAGGGTACAGAGTATCTAGTTGTCAGCTTTACCACTTACACTTGTAGTGTAGTGAAGTGATTTAAAAAGAGACAGAGGGAAAACAAATCTATTAAAGGGCTGTGAAAGAGAAACTGAGCAGTTTTGGTTAGAAAAGAAAGCGACACCCCCTATATGCACACAACTACTGCAATTAACTGACTAGAATACAATGGAAGAAAACTGGTTTTTAACAGTTTGAACTCCAGCTTCCAACAACTGAAAGATTTTACAGTGGCTTTGGGAACATTTCTCCTCAAAAAGCACATCACATTAGTATGGAGGATTATCCACTAAAATAAAACAATAATCGTCTGCTTGTGCTTTCATTGAGGTGGCAAAAGGAGGATTTTGCCATCATTAAGGTATAATGAGAAAATATTCAGAGTGCAAACTACAAAGGCAAAGTTTTGTACTGAGATCTTTCCTGATCAGTTTCCTTACATACTCACAGCATAAGTAGTTTGATATATAAAACTCTCTTTTATTTTAATTCATATCTTAGAGCACAGTAGCTAAATCTTCATCTCATCAAAGCTTTATTTATTTTCATTAGCATTTTAAGTTTTAGCTTCTATGTAGTTTGGCAATCCCTCCTTTCTCTGCTGCTTCTCACTTCAATCTGTCTTATTTTTTACCTTCTGGTTAGGTTAAAGTTTTTATACTTGCCTATACCAAGATAATACAAAATTCCAGGTGAAATTTTGAGAAAACATCAGAATTTTATTTAGTTTTGAGATGAAATTTTAAATCTTTCTTGGCAGTGATAGGAAGTGAATAGTTTTATGCAAGCCTTATCCTCAGCAAAAGAACTATGAATTTATGTTCGTTGCGAAAAACTAAATATGGTTTCCTAGTGCCTGAAAATCTGAGTCGGTGGAGTTTGGCGAATTACCTAAACAAGAAAGGGTACTAGTCATATAAGTTTTCAGCCAAATTTATAAATTCAGCTACATGCCACTTGTTTTTTAGGGAAAAATTTTAAGGAATAAATAGTAACTCTGCTTTCAACCACTGTGTCCTACCTTTGACTTATTTTTGCCTCTGCTTTCTCCAGAATGTGCTGATCATCCAAGTAAGGTTCAATTTATTACTAGAATTATCACCCCAGAATATGACTATCATCGAGGCAATGTATAATTCAAAGAACTTTTTCAGTACTTAATATAATCATTGTACATAAAACCTAACATGCTCACTACCAGAGCAATATGTCTGTGAATATGTATTTGATATGTACTTATTTTTCTTAGGAATAAGAGACTTTGATATTCTCAGCTGTCATAGCTTTCCTTACAAAAAGTGACAGAAGAAACAAGAAACACAGAAACAAGGTTTTTTAATTATTCTACTGTCTTCTAAATGGTGCAGTTAAACCAAATTAGATTTAATTTCATTTGAAAACATATGTTGAACTCCTCAGAGATTTCCTTCTTTTCTTGGAACATTTTGGCAGCAGTAGCCAGATGATGTTACACAAAAAAACATGTAAAAAGGGAATTTATTTACATTTGTAATTATACAGATTACCAGGGGCTTGGATCTACAGATGATCAGAACATTAACCTAATGTTGCACAATATCAAACAAGATCAAAAGCAATCTCAGAGTATAAGTTTTAATATGTTTTTGAAAAGAGAAGCAGAACATACCCCACGTCTTGGACAAAACAAACAAAAAAAACACCACCACCACCAAAAACAACAAATTGCTACTTCTGTTTCTTAGAAATTCTGTAACAATCAAAAAATACTATGTTGGACTACAATATTCCCAGTTCAGATATCCTCATTCCTTAGAGAAAGAATTTTCCTTCTTTTTATAGTTTACTTCTTAGAAGAGATGTGAAATGTTTTTATTGAAGCAAACCTTAAAAATTAATCTAGTTCTATCTGTATCTACAGCAATCTGTATATACATACAAATACACACACATTAAGCACGTCCACTAAACATACTTCTAATATTAGACGAAAAGTGAATGTCACACACCACATACAGGGATATGGTTTTCACTGTAGGCTTGACTCCTTCCAAGATCTATTGATGGGTTTGCATTTGTAAATCTGCTAGCTAACACATTTCTGTAACAAAGCAGAAGATTAGTTCCCAGTGTGTATGTTATTCATCTGATTTCCTGTACTTGGAAGTTATCGTCTATTTTCCATTCTGAAATTAGTCCAAGGGATCTTACAGAAATTACTAGTATAATTCAAATTTGTCACAACTTATATTCTTTTTTTAAATGCAATTATTTAATTAAATGGCACACAGAACTTAAAACTACTCCTTAATATGATTCACAAGCCAATGGGAAAGCTCTTGACAGCATTCAAGGGAAGCTAGACTAATCAAATACTTTCAAAAATCATAACCAAGTGTTTTAGTTTTAATTCTCAGTCACCAGTGATACTGATGGGTACATGAGTATAACATTTTTACCAAAACTCACATGAGAATCGGATTATAATCATGAGAAAGTAGAGAAAAACAGGAATTACAAATGATGAGCTAATGTGGTCAACTCACTACATCTAAGCTTGAAATTAAGATTTAAACTTCTGGACAGGGATAATGTCAATTTTACTAATTACTTTAAAAGGAGAGTAGATGTTGTCATTTGGAAAGCAGAGACTTTTTATAATATGCTGCCAAAGTTTTTACTCTATGCTGAAATTTGTATTCTGAGCCCTAGTGCCTTAGACCAGAGATGAACATATCTACAAGATGATTAAAATTCACTTTTGATTAGAAACACCAGTCTCTAACAGCATTCATAAAAACCTCTCTGAAATTTGCAAACAAAAGCAGATCTTTCCCATATTATTTGTTTGTTCATTCGAGTTAAAATAAACAGTTGGGAAACAGAGGAGTTGGAAATCCATCAAAATCCTCCATTGACAATACAATACAAGGAATGTACTTGAGTCTCACAGTCAATTTGGAAATGCTGCTTGATGAGTCTCTGTGCCAAGTTTGTGGGTTTTGGGTTTTTTTAATCTCTAAAATAAGTCACATTTATACTGCAAATGTAGTTCTTTCTCAGCATTTCTCATTACACTTGAAGTGTTACAAAAGCACTTTTGACCCCAAGATTGTTTATCTGCTACATGGTTTCTAGCCAACTCTGTAGGACCTTTCTGGAAATAACAATGGTAAAAGCAAGTTGAGGTGTGATGGGGACAGGATGACAAAGATGAATCAGTATGGATTTTATATTATTTTTACATCAGTTCAATTACAACTTCAGTAGACATCCTTTTGACATCTTCTATAAATTGCAAGGTTTACATCCTGTTCTAGCAGTTTCCCACCGTGATGTATGGAAAAGGCACTTATCTTGAGAAAGTAGGTTTGGGTTATTTTCACTGTAGAGATCTCAGGATGCAATATATCCTATACCAAAAAAGACAAAAATAAATCTTTCAAAACCACTGTATTATGATGATGCTGATTATTAATATAAGATACTAACATTAAGAGTAATAAAAACCAATATAAGGAAACTAAAGAATATGAATGCAGAAAACTGTTTGTAAAATATTAACAGAAGAGGTAGATATTAAATAGACCACTGACTTTATTTTCTTTTCATTTAATCTCTACGGTAATTTTTTAGATGGCCTTCAAAACTTTAAAAGTAGAAAGGTTTATTTTCACACGTAAGACTTTCATAACTGAAGAACACAATTACTACACACAGGCTTAAAAAGTGGGCACAGCAATTATATAAAATCAGTTGAGGCTGTCTAAGACTTGGCTATGAAGCAAAGGTTCATAGAGGAAATGCTGAAATTACTTGGCCGTAATTGCTGCTAACAATGCAAGTTAATAACTAGTGTTGGGTCTGATTCGTATTTAACCTTGACCAGTTTTGCACTTGCATTTTATTGATTTGCATCAAATTATTCATGAAGTTCACTGATAAGAGATTTTATCTGTGACCTGTGACATAAAATCTCTCTCCTTATTCATAATCAATTATTTGAGGAACCTTTAAAGTATTTCATTACTTATTACCTGTTTCCTCTCTTGAATTGTGTACTAAGTTTTAAAAACAAACAAACAAACAAACAAAAAACTTTAATTTTAAACAGGAAACACATAATAAATTTATTCTGACTCACAGAAAGATATCCTAAACACAAGTCATTCTATGCTGGCAAGATTAAAACTGTATCCATTTATTACCTAATGCATTGCTGTGATAATACTATTCTATTGAGTTCTTATTTTCACAGCCCATATTCTGTTCAGTTGTCTCAAAGCAATATTGCAAGACATATAAATATCATTAACTTTCAGCAAATAGTTAGAAAAATAATAGACCTTTATTAATGTTTTAACTAAATAATGTCCTCTTGACATGAAAGCTAATTTAGCCTAAGTGAAAAACTTACACTTTTGTCAGTTGTTAACTTATTAATGAACTGTTTCTAAGACTTTATGGCAAATATTTGATCTCATGATTGAATAATAGATAAGAATTATGAGAGTAGGAAAAATTCTATTGATAAAAGCAAAATACAATTGCTTATGCTCCTTATTTTACCATAGATGTATGCACAAACCTTTACAAGTCAGGTACATTGTTTTATATTTTTTTATCCCAGTTTTGTGAGAATTTCTTTCTTCTTCAGAGATGCAGATACATTTTTGATACATCAGACTATAATAAATTCTTTTTATTTGTTTCTGTTCTAGTGCCTTCTTCACAGAAACTGTTATTCTTTTTACTTTTGTCTGATTTTTTATAATAAATGGGAAAAAAACCCACAGAAAAAAAGCAGAAAAAAACAATTACAAGTCATTTCAACTTAAGGAAACAAAATATACTACATGTTACCAAATATTCCTGTAACTTTTAAGAAATACTGTAACAATGAAATAGATAGTCTTCTGATCTGTATTAAGAAGAATATTGCTTTCCGTGGCTGAAATATGTTCTGTAGTGAAATGTTTTTAAAACGGTATAATAATTGTTGAACCACTACTCTCTGTCTCATTGTTCCACAATATATTGAGTTCCTTTTATTTTTATTTTATAATTTTATGGTGGCATTAGAGTAATTATTTTATATTGAAATTGTCCTATATACAAAAATATAACATTTGTTTTTAAAATCAATAAACATTCATGTTACAGAAAATATAGACTACTATCAGTAGATGCCCAAGTAGCAGAAAGAGAAATAAGTATTCAAAAAATGTATTATCATCATAGAATCATAGAATGTTTTGAGTTGGAAAGGACCTTAAATATGATCTAGTTCCAACTCCCCTGCAACAAACAGGGTTGGAACTCCAGCCCTTTGAACACCTTTGTGGACTTGTTCAACAGGTCCCTCTTCTTCTTATGCTGGGGGCCGCAAAGCTGGATGCAACACTCCAGATGGGGTGTCATGAGAACAGAGTAAAGTGGCAGAATCTCCTTGACCTGCTGCCTTATATCTATTTGTGCAGCCCATGATACTGTTAATTTTCTGGGCTGCCAGTGCAAATTGTTGACCTTCGCACTCACCAGCACTCCAAAGTCCTTCTCCTTAGGGTTGTTCTCAATCTATTATTTGCCTAGCTTTGGATTGCCCCAGTCTAGTTGCAGGACCTTTCACTTTGCCCATTGAAATTCATGAGGCTCACACAGGCCCATCTCTCAAGCCTGTACAGGTCCTTCTGGATGACATCCTTGCACTCTATCATGTTGACACAGCTTGGTGTCAACATCAAATTTGTTGAGGGTGCACTCGGTCCCACTTTACATGTCAATGACAAAGATGTTAAACAACACTGATCCCAGTACTTACATTCCAGAAGCAGTATTATCTAGCTAGTAAATGCTAGCTAGGAAGATGTCTTCCTATGGTGGGTGAAAAAGAAAAAAAAAAGTGAAAGTCATCTCACATGTCATTATATACCTCTAGCAAGGTATTTTTATCAAAGGTGGATGAATTGACTTCCTTTATAGCTACCAGCAATAATTGTTCAACTATGGCATATTGTTCAGATTACTAGGATACTGAACTACCTTAGATACTTGCTTTGGAGTGAACAGATTTGTGCTTCAAAGAATTTGTATTCTTACCACTGATTACAGAGAGTGACTATATACATCTCTCAGACATAGATAGTTGTATCAGTAAGATGTAAATTTGTTGAAGTGTGTCCCATTCCATTGGGTTAATCATAACATATCGTGTTGTCTCACCCAAACAACACCAAAGAGCGGAAATATTTTCTAATTGAGGTTTTTGACTGATTTTCTTCAGTAAAATTGATTTGCAGAGCCAGTGGCCCACAGTTTAGGCTTAGTGTCCCTGTGCTCAGGGATTATGTGCAATTACTGCTACCCACGAGCCAGTAGGTGTTACAGACTTTCCACCCTGAGTCCCAGGCTTCCCATGCTGGGTGCTCTGCTCTCTCTTGATTTGCTGTCATACTTTGCTGTCTTTTATGAAAAGATTTGGCTGTGAAGGTCCATATTTATCATACAGGTGACTAGAGACTGGTATGTGTATGGAATCAGAAGAAAAGATGTTGCTCTACTAACAAGTGGGGCTCTATATGAATGAAAAAGGCATCCAGATGTGGTTACACAGGATCCAATGTAAGAGAGAGGAAACACTTACTTGTCCCTCCCTGCAGAAAGTGTGTCTTTAATAAAAGTATTTTGATTATGGCTCCAGCAGAGAATGGGCCCCATGACAGCATCCACTAGTAGCACTAGTTTTTCTGCTTCTTGAGCTATCTCTGCCCTCATTGCAATGAATAAATGGAAGCTGAATCTGGCCATTACTGGAGCAAAGGTGTTTGCATGAATCAGCCAAGCAATAGTTAGTATTATGACCTGTTTGTGGAGGAATCATGGAATAATAAAATACGCTGAATTGGAAAGGACCCATGAGGAACACTTAATCCAACTCCTGGCCCTGCACAGGACCCCCCAAGAACCATACCCTGTGCCTGAGAACATTGTCCAAATGTTTCCTAATCTCAGACAGGCTTGGTGCTGTGACTACTTCTGTGGGTGGCCTGTTCCAATGCTCAATCACTCCCAGTGAAATACCTTGCCTTAATATCTAACCTACACCTCCCCTGACTCAGCTTCATGCCTTTTGCTCAAATTCTGTCACTAGTCAAAAGACAATGGAAGAACATTCCAAGACATTCTTCATACACAATTATCATCCATGTAACAAAAGGGGAAAGATTTTTCAGTAATTGAGTTCAAATTTCAAACTCAAATAAATAATTATGTATCTGTCAGTTGCCTTACTCCAAGACTTTATAGCTCTCAGAAATGTTATAATGGCTGAAGGACTGCTGAAGTGGTCAAAGATAACTGTAATTATATGAAAGGAACACTTGTATTTTCAGAAATGCAAGATAGTCAGTGTGCTGCAAAAGCCAAAGGACTTTGCTCAGTAGCCTTGAAGATCTTGCCAATTTGACTTCACTGCTTCACAATTAAATTATCATTTCTTGTACATCCTGCTCATTTTTGGACTCTAAATTTATATGGACAAAAGTGGCATGAATTTCACGCCAGTTCTGCCTAGTTTCTGGTATGTCTTCCTTTCCATATCACACTAAACAGTGACTACTTCTTCTGTTCTATTACCATTAACAGGATGTCATAAGGAAAACTAACAAAGCAAATAAAGCACTTCAGAGGCTTTTAAAACATGTTTTCATGCTTTTGACACTTCAGTCTTCCACTCCTGACTTAATGCCTATTTCTGTCACTACCAGTAAGGGATCTGCTTGAACCACTGCATATTTCACTTTCTTAACTCCCTGAATTTGGAAGAAGTTTGGATAATCAGAATTTTCAGTAACAGTGATATTGTCTCAATAGATATTTTTCAAAGGATTTTTTTTATTATAAGGTTTTTTAAACTGTAAGGATGCACTTAAATACTTAGTCTAAGTTCAGCATAGATGATACAATACAGCTACCAAACAGCAGAATGTAGCAGCGTATTCTGTGCAACTCCTACTCCAGAGAGCTGTGGACAATGTGTCCACACAATGACAATGAGTCACCATGGAAGACTATTTAACTTCAGTGATTTTGAATTATAGCAGCTTTGTAGAGGTTACTTACTTGTTCTTGAAATGCACATCATTATTTAGGTGAAATGTGAAACAGCAGTGATTCAGTATGGGGAGAAAAAATCACAGAAAGAAAACACCAATAAGGTGTAATAAACAGGAACATGGATTATGAGGAAAATTAAATAATTTCTAAACTAGGTTAAAAGCATTCCTAGGCTGAAAATAATTAGGAAACTTATTTGAGAGAATATTGGAATGAATGTGAATAGCATGTCTAAGCAATAGCTTCCTAGAGAAAGGAAAGGGAATCAGTCATCAGAGAAGTTAAAGGATTTATTGACATTAAGGGTAATGCTTGAAGCAAGTCTCAACAGACCAAGTCCAAGGAAAAGGCAACTGGATTGCTTAAGATAGAAAGTAAACTTTTGACGAGATAAGACATTTTTAAAAATATACACAGTCTAGAGAGAAAAGAAAGGACACACAGGAAGAATAGTAGTGAAGGTGATTCATGAAATCCAAGGGTGAAAGAGGGAAGCAGTAAAAAAAAAAAAAAGAGGGCAATATACATGTAAAATGAATCAATGGTGTGGAAAATAAAGCAGTGAATACCAGAATGTTTGAAAAAAATGAAACTGAAATTTTCACTCAGGGTAACATTTCTAAGGAGATTTCAGACACTCCTTACAGATGTGGAAAGATGATAAATGCTATCATTTTCCAAAGGAGTTATTAATTTCTAGATTAAACTTCTTTTTTTTTTGGTTTGTTTTTTTTTTTTAAATCAGGACTGTTATGGTACATAAATAAGAGAACACATTTAGAACACTCTCTTTTGGGAGAAAGATCTTTTGCTTTACTAGAAACAGGATAAATCTACTGACCTCTGTTTTGCAGCTACACTTATGTAAATCTAAAAAATTGGCAGGTAAATTAACTAGAGACAAACTCTTTGTGGCTAACTGAGAAAGGAGTGGCAGGAAGGTTATTAGAGTAGGCATTAGTGTCTAAACCAGAAAAATAACAAGGAAAATTTATGTGAGGATAGGACTGAAAATATATATTCTAAATAAAAATTAACAAACCCTACTTAGACTTTCTGAGTTTTGCATGAGATTCAAAAATATTCTCTAAGGCAGGCAAACAGTGTAACCCAAAATATTAAGATCTGAACTTGCTATCCATGAAAATTTCAAGTATATGGTTCTGTGTTCGGATATCTTGAGCCAAACAGCTAAGGCAGATGAGCTAAAGGATTCAGCCAGAAGTAGGTAACCGAGCAGATAACCTCAGATATCATAGTGTTACAGCAATAGTAATGTATGCCCATGACAGGGTGAATCGCAAAAACTTGCATAATTCCCCACAGTTCTTTACATCTCGCTGAGAGAAGACTATTGTGAGAATAGAATTCTCTTGAACTTTTAAGAAGTTCATAAACTCTTGCTCAAACAATATGTCCAAACACAAAAATCATCAGTAATAATTACGGCATGCTCTTTAATTCAGAAAATATGTGAAAGATAATTAATGCATGGTAAGATTAATCTTGTGATATATTTTATCTCATCTGTCAGTTAAAGGCCTTCTATTGACAGCTGGTGCAGATCATGCCTGATGCATGTATTAACTGTGAGCAGTGAATTTTCCAAGCATCTGTGTAGTCTCAATGAAAGCAAAAAGATAATTTCTCTCTGTTTCTATGGCATTAATTAATTGTTTGTATGTCAGAAGCCCAGCATAGGAAAACAAGTTCTGTGAGACTACTAATCAAAAAAGGAAGGACTTAGTGAAGAAAGAAGTTTCTTGTGCCTTAGTATTTGCCTGTAAAGAAGATATGTTTCTCATTGAATAATCAGAACAGGACATTTACGCACCAGTGGGTTTCACCCTGGGTAGAAGAGTCTTGTCCACTGAATAATTTGTTTTGAACTCAGTTGTTCCAAAGGACACTGGTAAAAATTTTGTCCTGAAATTTGTGGTTCTATGTGGAAAAAAATAACACAAACTTTTGCTTGCTTCTACCCATAGAGAATTTTTTGGGATTGATAATTATTTTCTTATTTTCACATTTCTGGAAAACCACGTGAAGGATTTTGTATCACCAAAGTCTTTCCTTATCTCTATGATCTACACAACAGACATTAATTATTTTTAATGTACTCTGAACATACTAAAATGTGACCAAAGGTTTTTCAATTAATGTTTTCTGGCTCTGGTAATTATTCTCATCAACTCTCCAGTAAGAAGGTCTTAGTTTGTTTCCAGAGCTAACAAGTCTGTCTTTACCTTCAGAGCTGCCTTCAAGCACGTGAAGAACTTTGTTTAAAATCTGGGCACCTGTCTGCTTCAATAAAACAATTTTGCAGGTAAGATGAGGACTCCTTAAACTCTGTTCCCTTGTAAGGAATTCATAGTATCTGCCTAAGCAGATTGTTTCAGTAGTACTTGCTTCATGGAAGTCTCAGTTCGGTGAAAAGGCTGTTGCTTTCAGTCATAAAAATAAGTAGTGTCATTTTCTCTTTGCAATGAATTCTTTCATCCAATCATATTGCTGTATGCAAATATACCATAGCTGGTTCAGATAAAAAAGCACAAATAAAGCTAGGGGCTCGGTCAGGACAAAAATCACTGCACTTCCTTTATATCTCATTTCACCTGTGTTTCAGGAAGATTCTCAAACTTCTCAACTGAAAATATGAAAAAGCAAGGTTCAGACAGCAATCCTGCTTCAGTTATGCCAGCACTGCCAGAACCAATCAAAGATCTGAAAATTAAGTACACCAAGGTTAGTAGCATTTGCATTTCTTAATCTTATGCATTCACCTCAGACAGTAGAATGTGCTCATTTTAGCCTTATATGAACTATAGAAACAACTGTAAATCAGTACTTAAAATGTTTATTCTGGTGGAATTCTGATTTTACACATATTAGCAATTGATGTTCAGTGATCCTTTTAACCAAAGTTAAAGCACCTAATTGTGCAAGTATTCTTTATTTCGCTTGGGGTGGGTGTTGTTTTTTCTCCTGAAACAAACTTTCTGCTGTGATAAGTTTCTCAGAAAGTATGTGGACCAAAGAAGGAAAGGTTTCTATTTTTATATTATTTTTCAGAACGGTGAGAGCAAATTAAAATGTTAGTATATTGCATCATATTATAATAAGATTTAAATATTTATACCTAATAAGATTATATTGAAAAGGATGTGTGAAAATGAAACTAAAATAAAAATCATTGTCCTCACATATTTCCCTTAAAAAGAATGAATCTTTTTTTTCAGCTAAAACAATAGATGAAGGCTACCAACATTGACTACACAATATTACCACAAAATTTTTGAAATAGAAAAATCTTTCCATATATATTCAGAAATATACAGATAAAGGTCTGAATCCAGACTTGTGTTTCCAGCTTGAAAAGATCCTTTACCTGTTTTATACCATAATATTATATAATAATACACAGACATCTCCTAGAACTTTGTAAAAAAAACCCATAAAAAACTGTTGGCAGAAAATATTGAAACTCTGCCCTCTGAAACATTCAGGCAGAAATCAGAAAGGACTTCTTATTTCCTTGGCCCCATTTGTTTGGTTGTTTGTTTTTTTCTTCATGACATTGCAAAAGAATTAATAGCGTTTTCTAAAACCACTGCTTAGTTTCTTTTCCAAAAACAAGGTATTCAGCAATCATCTAAACTAGTCCTTTTGAATTCCATTCTATCCTATTATTTAATGGAAAAAACCTAACCATATTTCAATGCATGCCTTTCTTAAATAAATCACACAGGATTTTACTTTGCAAATATTTAACAGACTAGGAATGCTATGTAGTTCTGCCATGTGATAGCCAGCTACTGCTTCTCCTCTCTCAAAAAAAAACCCAAACAAACAAACAAACAAAAAAAACCCTGAATATTCAAGACACAAATTTCTATAAATATTTCCATCCTTGAAAATATTTCATTAGTAAAAATCTATTCTGTTAATATGAAAAGCAAACACAAGGCAGGCAGTATGGTTGAAAAGTCTATAGTTCATAGTATACAATCTAGGAGATTGACACATACAACATGTTTCTCTTGCCTTGACAGTAGATAGCATTTGCTTAAAAGTTGCATATAATTTGTAACTGAGCAAAAAATGCAATGCACTTGTATGCAAAATCCAACACATCCTTGTGGAGGCTAGGTTTTTGCAATGCTTTCCTCCTTTCTTCAAATACCATATAGAAATGTTTGAAAGCCACAGCAGTGTACTGAGAGACAAAAAATTGGGATAACAGAAATGTCACTCTATATCCAGCACTCATTTAATAAAGTTTTTCCATTCTTGTCTTCTTACCCATCCTATTCCTCTCGTTAGAGAAGTTAGAACAAGGGGAGTGGGTAACTCTTTACACTGGGAATATCAAGATGAGGGAAGCACTAGTTACTGCTGATATATTACCCTTTCTGTCTGAAGCACCTAGGATTAGATCCTTCATCTCTGTATACTCCAGGTTCTCTTTTCCTACCATTGTATAATGTCAACAGCCTTCACTTGAGGATCTGAATAGCAGTCTGTGGAAGATGTTTCAAAGGCTTTCCTCTTAACACTCTCTCTGTTTTATTTTCTATGAGAGAGACCATTTGAGGCTTTCCACAGAATTCAGTTAATTATTTCCATATGCCTATGGACTTATAGGCTGGTGTAGCTACATTTCAGATTAAGCCTTTTTCATACAGTGAAAAGCACTCTTCAGGGAATTTGAATTTCAACCATCAAATCAAAAGTATTTTAAACACTAAAATGGGCTTGAATTTTGAGCCATAAAGTGATCTTGAGTTGGTTTCATATCTGAATCTCCTTTAAAGGTGTTCTCATGAACTGAGCAAATTCTGGTAGTTAGCTAAAAATGTACTAGTAAATATTTTACTTAGTCAACACAGAGGAGTTAAACAATTATTGTTTGACAAATACTTTCTGTCATGATGCTTTCACATACCCTAAGCCCTGTGATGCACCTTTAATCAGAGAAACTCAGATTAGTTAATTATTAGGTTGTCAAATTACAGGAGGGGGAGAAAAAAGCTAAACATTCTCTCACTAAGCTGCATATGGAATATCAGAGAATGTGGAAGGGCAAATCACTCTGAATAAAGAAAAATTGTGGCTGAGAATCGACATGCTGCAGTCACTAGCTTCAAAAAAAGAGGCATAAATGCACAAAAACGTAATTGTAATGTCTGGGGAAAGGCACTGTAGAAACTCACTCTTTCTAACATCACCTTGCTTTGTGGACACAAAGCCACTTATTGACAAATAAAAAGTGTACATAAATAATGAACAGAAAACTATGTTCTCTGTTCGTCGCAGCAGTAAAGTGTAATTTCTACTTTAATAATAGCATACAGTTCCAAGTGAGGGGCCAAACAGTTACATGAAATATTAGCCATATATATACTTCTTGTAAGAAGACGGGGGGTGGGGGTAGGGTGTGGGGGTGAACATTTCACAGCAAGTATTCTATATTAACATACTTGTTTAAAGCTTACAATTTCAATCTTTAGTTGTTTCTTAAATAATGTCACATATTTTAATTTTATTGGTTAAAGCATACAGTGAGACTCCATGATATATTTTGAGATTAGCAAATTAGAACTTACAGTACTTGAAATGAGCCTCCTCTTGGGCCACAAATCTTTAAGGTCTAGATGAATCTGTAAAATTTACTGCCAAGTAAATTTTCATGTATTACAGTACTTAAAATCTGAATGACTGTCATAATCTATAAGAACAGATGTGAACAGGTGACAACAGTTACTCAGCACTATGCATCACCTCACCTGAGTGGTGCTGAACTGACTCCAACACATGTCCAGTCTCAGCCCTGGTGTCTCTTCACTGTTCATAGCCTGTAAAAAAATGCTCTTAGTGTAATTCCCTAATTATAGTCTGCATTAGAAAGCTTGTGAGCAGTTGGCTGAGCTGCTGTTCAAATCTGTTCATCACTTTTACCTCTGTCCAACAGGCAATTGGGCTCATTTGCAGAGTATTGTACCGTAAGTTTGAAAGAGTTTCGGGTATCTAAATAGAAGAAAGCTTAGACTTTTAAACCCATGTTTATAAAGCTACCTTTGACAGCTGAGTTAGGGATAGTCCACATTTTAATTAGTTCTGTTACATTTCTTGACTATATCTCTGTAGTATCAATTATATTTTTAAGAATAATACTGAATTACTTAAAAATTCTTCCCTAGCAAAGAAGTTAATAGGCAGATGCTGAATATGGGATTTTTGCACCAGCAGAAATTAAGTATTTTCTTCTTTAAGCTACACTTTTAAGTCGTTTTGCAGAAGCACTGAAGCCTGAAACCCTATACAGACATTGCACAATTTTGAAAACACAAAAGTGGATTCTTATTCTCAGGAAGATTCAGCAAAAAGTTATATTTCATGAGGTGATAACACCCAATGTAAGAGCCCTAATATTTATTTCAGCAGAGCTACGGTGTGATCTGAAACAAAGTTGTACAGAGCCAAATCACAGACTCGCAAATCACAGATGCAAATATGTCACTTTCTATCTAGCAGATACTTTATAATATGAACTCATGGTCCTTTCAAAATACTCCAGGATTGAAGGAAAAGAAACCACTGGCATAACAGAAAAAAGGCAAAGTTCAGGTTTTGTCTCCCCATTCTCTGTTCAGGTCATTTGAATGACAAAATCAAGTGTGCAAACAAGGACAGAAATACTGTAGTCTTGCAGGTAGCTTCAACTCCAAATGGTGAACTGAAATCAATTGCTTCAGTGAAACAAGATTTTACAGCACTCTGATACAGTGAAATAAAGAAGTCAGAGGAGTCTGACTGCCTGTTGCTGGGCTCTATTTAAACCACTAAGCTTTAGTACTCTACAGTCTCATTTACAGTAAATGTGTATTTTCAGTTATACTGCAAAGAAATCTGAAAGTCATTAATTTTTTGGGTTGTTGAAAAAAAAAAAAAAAACAAAAAAAAACCCCCACACTTTCTCCTAAACTTCCAGTGAAGCAACACTTATGAAATGCCTGCAACAGTACTTCTAAATCCTCGCAAAATAAACCTGTAGCCATAAAACACATGGGCAGTAGTCAGTCATCACAGACAATTCCCTGCACAGCACTTGCCACAGAAGGGTGGGTCCTTTGCATTTGGGTTTGATGAGCTGTCAGGGAATTCTGACTGACAAAACACTGTAATGTATTGCAAGATGGTCCCAAACATAATGTTACTCAGGCAAGGTTGTTGATAGAGGCTAATGTTAGTAGCTACTTCAATGTTGCCTGGATTTAGAGATCCACATCCTGTTTGTTTGCAGAAAAATATTCCACAGCATTTAACAAGCATAGCTGTATGCACATTTACAAGTACAACTGCCTGCAATATATTAATACAGCTTACTTGTAGAGTTTTGACTTCTTCCTCCTCTTTTCTGTCTTTCATACCTGCATTTGCAAGACTGCTATCTAGCTTGTGGAAGACACCTGAACAGTTTGATTTATACAGCCTGGATACAATGTTGTATATATAATTAATACAATGGTGTTATGTTTTAAACAGGAATGGTATTAGAAACATCAATAAGAAATATACTCTAAACTAATATTATGGATTATTTCGGTGCAATAAATGTAGTATTTAAACAAACACTTCAAAAATTTCCAAAAATGGTATATTTTGCCTTTCCTTTCACAGACAGATATGAATTTGGCATACTGTAACACCATAGCAGTGTTATGTCAATATTTACCTTTTACTTTCTCTCTTTTCTTGGCAAAATATTTAGATGGGGATTTTTCTTTTTTCTTTTTTTTTCTTTTTTTTTTTTTTTTGTATTAACCATTTAGCTGCTCTCTTTGTCCTTTAACCACACTCAGAATATTGTGTGGATATATATAACCAGCTTCTTCACCTGTCTGAAATTTCCAGGGACTTAGATATTTATTTCACTGGCAGCTTTTGCTAAATCAGGAGTTTGCTGGTCAATCCTGTTGGTCAGGTGTTACAATGACACTCTGTATAAAATGCCCGCATAGTGACAAGCTGAAACATACAGGAATGTACTAATTTCAAATTGTTGCCATATCCTTTTATTCAAATTTTTTTTTTTTTAATTTTGATTGTTATTCACAAACTATTCCCTAAACAACCCCTCAGTCAGTGTGAATAATTTCAATACTATGCAAAAAATCTATTTCCTGAAATTTGATGTATTTTCATAACAGATGTGGTTGTGGTGGAAAGGTTTAGTCCCCAGGTTTGTGTGACAGAAAACATTTATACTGTGGCTCTGGTGTCTTGATTTTGTCTTGCCCTGAGTCAACCATCACCTACTTTGTCTGCCCCAAAGTATTTTCTACTTTTCTATTTCAATGTTCATGTTACTCTAAGCAGCAACACTAGGACTTTTATCCTAGTGCAGAGGAAACAGGAACCACATCTTTTCTGCTAGCTGGTCTCACAGCTAAACTCCAGTGATTAAGCTGGGGCAAGATGCCTTGACCCTGAAAAGAGCCACAGTTTGTGTTCAAAATACCTGGTTACAGTCAGTCAGAGTCTGACATGGTCTCAGTGGTGTGTATGATCAAGACCTTACATATGTGTCAGCAGTGCAGTGCCACTGGGAGAGAGAAGTGAGGGCACTAGCCCATCAGCATCAGGAAGCTGGGCTTAGGCATTGGGAGGGCAGCTTAATGTGGCAACCCTACTTCATCACTGACCCAAATTCAGAGATCACAAAGCTGTTCAGACAGAGAAGGACAGATACTGTTAACATTGGACTGTATACCTTACCATGTTCACTTTAAAGAGCGAACTATGCAACACTTCTTAGCAACATAGTCTTCTCTTTTCAACAGCTGTGCATTTGTCAGCTCTTCCCAAGAAGCCTCTTTTTTCTGTTTCATGCATGTCCTAAGCACCCAGAACCATCTGATGCAATTCTGTGCAATGTGCTCTAGGCTACCCTTGTTTGAGCAGGGACATTGGACCATATGGCCCCACTTTGGTCCCTTCGAGCGTTATTTATTTTGTGAATCTGTGATTCGTTCATTTGACTATGGAAGAGGTTTTTCAGTTTCTACTTCAATTTCAGAAAAAGTTCCTGTTGGTTTTGTTTGCTTTGGGGCTTTGGTTTAGTTTTCTTTGGTTTTAGTTGGGATTTTCTCTTTTTTTTTTTTTTTGTAAGACAGAGCGAAGAGAAATCAAATTAAGCTCAATACAACAGTGTCTTAAAGATACTTTTAATTCAAGGCATTATACTTACAAAACCCAAGGACTGGGTTTGCTTCAGTCAGGCTGTGTAACCAAAAGGCCCTCCATTGTTACCAACCCCGTGATCATAGGAAACCCAGGAAGTTTTAGGTAGGTCATTTAGGGATCTACCTCCCTTGTACATCACAGATTTCAGTTTGAGAGAGGAAGCACTGCTTTGCAACTGGATATTTTTATGATGTGAAACAAAGTAAAAATATAATGTAGAGAAATTTTGCCTCTCCAAAGGAAGGCCATTTTTAAAATTTGATCCTGGTTATGTGTACATGTGAATACTCATCTCTTCAAATTAATAAAGAAACAGCTATTCTATTTTTAATTCTGATATCTATCAACCAGGCAGCTCTTAGGCATGAAAGATAGGTTTATTCACTAAAAAAGATGACAGACAACAGCTACATATGTGTTACTAATAATTGTTGCACTCTTTCTTCACTGCAGATATTTATAAACAATGAGTGGCATGATTCGGTCAGTGGTAAAAAATTTGCAGTTTTCAACCCTGCAAACGAAGAGAAAATCTGTGAGGTTGAAGAAGGTGACAAGGTAGAGTGTTCATTCTTGTTCTCAGTTCTAACTTTAAATTTGATTCTGCATCTTAAAAACATGAAGGCAAGCAGCCATCTCTGTGATGTAAACCGCCTTTGGGGATGTACTTACTTTATCCTGTATGTCTTCTTCAAAATAATACTTTTTTGTTGTTGTTTTTGTTTGTTTGGTTGGTTGGTTTGGTTTGTTGGTTTTTTTTTTTTTTTTTACTAAGCCATAATACTTTTTGTAAAAAGACACTGAAAAACTGGTTTAACTTGGGTTCTTGTTCATATAAGAAAACTTATGAAGAAGCATTTTTTGGTAATTTTTAATACTATTTTTGATTCTTTTTCTTATCTGTGATCAGTGACATATAAAAACTTAATTGGGGGGGTTGTTATTTTTTTTCTTGCTCTCCCTTACTAAGTAATGTAATCTGTTCATTATATATTTATATAAGGTTTTCTATTATAGATACCATGAAAAGGGCAAATATTTTTAAGTTCCCACACAGAGTCTATGAAGCTGATTATTGCCATCAACATTTTTATGAATATGCCCTCTCAGTACTGTGCCCTTCAAATATTTTGTTTTGTCAAAAATATATTCCCAAAAAAGACTCTGAACTTGAAGGTGGCCTGCCAAGTAGTCACTAATGTTACCAAAATTGATCAATGTTGAACCAATCAATTTAAGCAGAGGACTAAAAAACTTGTTGAAAACTGTAAACAAGTATTTTTATAGATATTTTTGAGATTCCTGAGTGGAAAATTGCAGATAGATGTCGTGTAATCAGAGATATTACAAAAACCTAAGTGCTAAGCACTATATTTTTAGTTTATAATTTGCTTTTCTCAGGAAGAGGATTTGGCTAGTGCTACCACATATTTTAAATGTAAGTTATTAAGTGGGGTGAAGGATAGCTATTTAAATAGGGCAGGCAATGTTGCTTAACAAATAAGTGACGACCAACAAAATTATTTTTTATAATCTCTGAGAAAGTATGAGAAGTGAAGGTTCTATTTACAGTTCACAGATGACTGCAATTGGAAATAAAATTGGTTTTATAATTACAAATTTAATTCTTACAAATATTTATTTCATTGTCTACCCTTTACCCCTCAAACACTTTTTTACATCCAAAAGTGAGAAAATTTTTCCACATATCTCACAAAATGACATGTTAATTTTAATCAAGAAATATGGATATCTAAAATGTTTTGTATAACAAGCATTTTTTAAGCTTAGCAAGTGTCATTAAACACCTCTTTATCCAGGAGAACTACTGTAAAATTTATAAACTGCTTATCTGTACTATAAGATCACCAAAAATGTATTACCAATATCATAAACATGGACTCTTTCAGAATACTTTGATTTACTGTACAAGGATTCACTCTGAATTCTCTTTTGAGAAATACATTCAGAACCATTTGCTCATTAAATCTGATTTACTTTGATCTGTAATTTCTTCATGAATCTCCTAATAAACTTTGTGTCTAAGACTGCCTAGCACATGAGCAGTAGTGACCACAAAATATTAAGAAGGTTATAATGAAGACATATTTTAATTTTTTTTTTTTTTAGAAAAAGATGGCTGATAAAGTACGGGGTTTAGTTATTCCGTATATCTCACCAGCAGTTTTTCAAAGGCTGTTGTTTTGTTTAGTCACACTTACTCATATATAGTGTTGAGACACTTATATTTGATCATCCTTAAATTAAATTACTCATGACTTTAAATTGTTCAGTTACCATGCAAAATTTCTGTAGCTTTCCTTCCTTACAAATACTCTAACAACTCATTAAATAAAGAGATAATACTATTTGACACACAGGTTTGCTTTCTCTTCAATAATTTTGCAAACTAATCTGTAATGATAATGGCTATTAACTAAACTGCTAAGTGAATTGTATAAATCTAGTAAATTACACAGCCATTATGAACCCAGTATGTTAGAACCTAGACTTCCAATAACGAGCCAAGAGATTTTAGACATTTAATTTGTACATACAATAGGGTTGACAAAGGGCTGTCCACTACCTTGTAGTGGTATTTTAAAAAAACAAGAAGAGATAAGAAAGTGCAGACATATATGTGGGTGGGAATTCTTTCCTTTCAGTTTGATGGCTCTTTCAAACTACATTCCTAATCCTAAAGACCCCTAGTAATAATATAGCAGCTCAACAAATGGTTTTTTATGCAAAGTAAATCTAGTTCTGTAAAAAACTGGTTCACTGTAGATTTACCCAAATTAAATTTTATGCAGTTGAAAGACAGTATTTTTTTTATTACTTTCTGTTCATGGCCTTATATAACATTTATATTATTTCTCTAGATTTTAATTATTTCTGCACTTCTGGCACATGGTACTGTAGTTTTAATTTACATTATTCATACTAGTATGACTTCCGTTTCTCCCTTGTCCGTTTCCAGTAAATGCTAAGCCATACTCCCAAAGTCCTATTGCAAAACCATAGAATATTTATAACAGGGTTCACAGATAGTGTTAATGTATTTGACAACATTCTGACAGATTCTGAAGAAAAACAATTCTTAATCTAGAACTTACTTCAGTTACCTGGAGTAGGTGACTGGTCAGTATGACACTATAATAATGGACATGTTATTTGTATAAGTTCCTCACCATCTTTTCCCAAATTTCCTGGAAAAAAAATTTGGGAAATTCTCCAGGCCTCCTGCTTAACAGGTATATGTTGGGCTTTCCAAGCCATTAACCCACCTCACTCACAGCTTTCAAAACTTCTTGGCTACCAACATCAGTTAAATATTCAAGATCTGATTCATATTTAAAATTAATGACTTTGTTGTTAATTTTGTCATCTTTACTGACTTAGTCCACCTTGATAGTGATTTCCCTGGAGAATACTTTAGCAAACAGCAGTACAGAAAAAAGTTTGAAAGACATCCTTCAAACATTGCACATAAATTCTCAGGGAAATGTATCATGTATAGAATCTTCCTTTTCTTTTTTTTTGCCTCCTTGAATTTTTATTTTCATTTCTAACAAACCAAACAAACTAACAAAAAATCTCCTTTTTATGCCACTGTTTTTCTGGGGAAACTTTTAAAAGAAGTATGGAATATGGGAGAATTCAGCTTTCTCACAAGAGATTTATAAATTTTTTAGTCCTGGGACATCATTAGCACAGAATAGTTACATGCAATTCATTATAGATTTTCCTTCTATAGTGAAAGACAAATGATAAATAAAAAAAATACGCTATAAAAAACTTTAATGGACTGACAGGTTAACTTGTATATACAAAGACAATGTTTAGACTTCAAAGTAATTAGGCTTAGCATTTTAAATCTGGTCTATTTTATAATTGTCAAAATAATTTTAAATATAAGTTTGTCTTAAAATTTAAAAAAAAAAAATGTATTAATTTTTCTTTCTCAATAATACATTTGTGTTCACTTTATGAAACACCCTAAGGAACAGATTTTTCTAAGCTGGTCTTCACTAATCACAAGACACATGATGAGTAATTAAACATTTAACTTACAGATTTGGACATATCTTTGTAAATAAAAGAGATTAAATTGTATCGTCAGTGTAATTGCTTGGTGTATGAAGAGGGCTTGAAAATCTAAATATTAAAAATAGAGTTCCTTAATATGTTTTTATTTTAGAGGTTTTGAAAATGCACCACCTGTTTCTCACTCAATTTCACATTGCTGAGTTAGTAAGAGAAGTGTTTGAAAAAAAATAACCCATGCATTTAAAATTACTCTATGAATTTTTATTGGATGCGTCTTGGTGTCTCTTATTTAAAATTTATGTTAAACTTAACAAGCCAAAAAAACTGATGACAGAATCAATTATTGAGTATAAAAGTTTCTCTTTTTTCCCCACAGGTGGATGTAGACAAGGCAGTTAAAGCAGCTAGAAAGGCTTTTGAGCTTGGGTCACCCTGGCGTACAATGGATGCTTCAGAGCGAGGAAGGCTCTTGAATAAACTAGCAGACTTAGTTGAAAGAGATCGGCTGATTTTAGCTGTGAGTATGATAAGTGAACAAAAAGACTGGGAAAAAAGTCCTAATTTTTAAAGGAAGACTCAAGCAAGTGTAACGTGCCTACCCTTTGGAAAGTCAGGTTTTTTCAATATTTTTTTTCATCACTGTAGTAAACAGACCACAGTAAACTGGCTTGCATTCTGACCTATTAACACCCCAAATCCACAAAGTACTTGAGTACTTGATTAGCTTTGAAGTGACACTTTAAGTGACACTGAAACTACTTATAATCACAGTAATTTGAATTGCTGATTCTTAAGGACATACTGACATAGATCAGATGGTTAACATTGGTCTGAATCAAGGCCTAAACTCAGATCAAAGCCTAAATCAAAGCCTAAACTAAAAACCTGGCTCAGTGCTTTTAGATGATTGATTGATTGATTGATAGATAGATTTATACAAGTCGGGACTGGGAGAAATTCTGCATTTTGTATCTAGATATTATATTATCACTGGACCCTCATTGACTCAAGCTTGAAACTTGTAATGAGTGGTAAAATTTAACCAGAATCAATAATCAA
Organism: Margarornis squamiger; assembly: GCA_035222235.1. NCBI lineage: Eukaryota > Metazoa > Chordata > Aves > Passeriformes > Furnariidae > Margarornis > Margarornis squamiger. The sequence continues at coordinate 4,367,166 of JAWWTY010000088.1, forward strand.
TTAATTATTTAAAAGGAAGAAGAACATGAGGGGTTAGGAATGACGTCCTGTCTTTACCATGTACTGTGTATTGGCCATTTCGCCACACTTAACAGCAGACATGTAAGTTGCATGTCCCCATCTACAGATAGTGAACTAAGGCAAGAAATAACATGTAAAATAGAAATTAACTCCTTGTCTTAGTTCAAGGGGAGAACTAAGATATCTATGTTGGCCAAGAAATAATCCCTCTTCTTTACATTTAGAAAACAGAACTTCAGTTAGGGAAAATATATATGTATGAAAGGATAACAGTTCTTAACCAAAATACACAGATAAATATATATATATATATCTATATCCAGAAAGAACCAAACAACAACAATTCATGATAAACCCCTTCCCTCCCAAATGACAAGGCAAACAGTTATAATGTCTTTTGGCTACCTCAAAAAAAAAAAAAAATTAAAAAAATGCAATTATGTCTACAGACAGCAAGTGGCACTGTTGTACCTGAACTACTTGCCGCTCTCTCTCAGGGGTTGCAGTTATATATACATACAGCAGGTGGTGATGTCATGCCAGCCGGCTGGCCTCTCTCCCAGGGGAATAGCAGGAGCAGATTGCAGGGTCAACTCCCGTGGGGTCAGTGACAAAAACCAGCAGAAACCCAGTCTCTGCCGTGTAGAAGACAGGCGAGTTCTCTCCTTCACAGCAGTCTCTGCAATGTTTGCGGGTGATGGGTGAAGCCAGAGAACAAAGGACACAATTCTGGTCCCACAGCGATGCCGGACCTGGTGTATGTCCCTGTTCTCTCTCCTCCATGCTGAGCCAGTGGAAAAACCTGACCTGCACAGAAAAAACGCAGAAGAGCTGACCTCTCCCCCGACCGGAGCCAGTCTTTCCCTCCGCCTCTGGCCTGGGGAGGGATCAGAACAAGGACTCTGGCTAGAGCTGTTAACATCAGGACATGCATATTCATTGTGTCCTTTGTTAAACCTCTTTATCGATACTAAGGCGTTGGCTTCCAAGCTTTTGGAAGGAATTCTGAGTTTTAAAACTATAACACTGTCTTTCTTGTGTCTCCAATAGGTCCATGCCTTTCTTGTGCTGGAGTCCCCAAAGATGGATGCAGCACTCCAGGTGGGTCTCACCAAAGAAAAGCAGAGGGGCAGAAATTCCTCCCTCTCCATGCTGTCCACACTGTTTTTGATGCAGCCTGGGATACATTTGGCTTTCTGGGCTGTGAGTGCGTATTGATGGCTCATGTCCAGTCTCTCATCCACCAACACCTCCAAGTCCTTGGTAGGGTTACTCTTGATCTGTTCATCCCCCACCCTGTCTTAATAATGGGGGTTGCCCCTACCCAGGTACAGCCCTTTGCACTTGGTCATGTTAAACCTCATCAGATTTCCATAAGCCCACTTCTCAAGCATGTCCAGGTCCCTCTGGAGGCATGTCATCTTTCAGGTGTATCAAGAGCACCACTCAGCTTGGTGTCATCTGCAAATTTGCTGAGGATGCACTTGATCCCATCATCCGTGTCATTATTAAAGATATTGAATAACACTGGTCCCAATATGGACCCCTGAGGGACACCACTTGTCACTTATGTCTATCAGGGCTCTGAGCAATTGGCCACTACCCTCTGGTTTGAACCACTACCCTCTGGTTATGTTTATGTTTATGTTATGTTTATGCTATGTTACATTATGTTATGGTTTATATTATGTCATATTATGTTGCATTACAATACGTTATGTTACATTATGTTGTATTACTCTGCTATTCCATCAGTGTGATTAGTTGTAAGCTGGACTTTAACTAAGAAAAATGAGTAATTCTTATGTTTTTATGTAAGTGGATATCTTAGCTCTACATTATGTCAGGCTCTGAGAAATGGTATTTGGAACTGTACCCTACAGTTCCATAGTACAGAAATTGTTATGATTTCAAGAGCAATTTTTACTCGAGTAGTACCAAACTTCTACTCTGCATTAGTCAGAAAAGGATCATGGATTATTTAAAATCATAACTGTAGTTTTACACCTCGGCCCCTCTCACTCAATACCCAATTGTTTCTCTCCTTAAGAGAATATCAGCATGTTGCTGAGAATTTTTAAATTAAGAAACCCAACTGGGGGATCAGTTGGCTGATGCTCCTACAGCACTCTCTCAGTCTCTGCACCCATTTGTTCTCAAGTATGTTCTTCTGACTCTCTTTCCCATAAGGAAAAAAAAAAAAAAAAAGGTTTTCAATGAGGAAATGTACCTGAAATATTAAAAAGAGAGTGGAAGAAAATACAACATTGAACATTTCCTTCATTGTTTCTCAAGCTGACTAACTGTGTTTTGTTTTCTTGGTTTTGAATACTCTTTTACCCATCAGAAAGATTATCAGGAGAGGTTAGTTATCAGTAAAGCCTACCTGGACCATTTTCAGAACAAAAATGTTCTGTTAGAAAATGTTGATTTTCAGTTATTAAGATCTGTAAAAGCATCTTTTTTGATGAAATTTTTGACCCTCATGCAATTGTTCTCATAGAAAACAGCCTTAACATAGTCTTCTGGGGCAACCCTCATGCATAGTTAAGAAATATTGGACTTTATCAGTGTCTATAGGTTCCTATATTATTGTTTTAGATCCTTGAGTCTTGTTAAGACAGACGTTTTGTGAGATACATGACTTTTTTATGGAGGACCTTAAAGTTCTGCCTTATTGTCAAGAACTTCTGTACCACTTGTCTCTGGTTCATGAAAGAGATTCAAGAAAACTATTGTAAGGCATTTTAGGGGACCAGCTAGAGTTAGTCATTGCTGTAATACTGAGACATCAGGTCAATTTGCAGGTAGTAATGCCCTGGATCTGTATATCCAATAAGCCCTTGCAGCTATCTGATTGAGAGACAAGAGTCTCCAAGTTCATGGAAAATACTGGTTTAAAAATATTGCTCAGTGGAATTTGGAGAAAGAAACTTTCATATTCCCTATTCTATAAAGGCAAAGTTTTAAAAAATATTTTAGTGACATATGCTCTGTCAAATCATCTCTCTCTAATAATCAAGAGCTTATCCAGCTTGAGAACAGAGGCTCACCAACCACAGCAACACAGAACTTAATACAAACTGATTTACTGATTTGCTAGCTTTTTCTGTGTTGTCCCATGGTACGCAAAATTGATGATCTCAAGTAGCATCCTAAAAATGGTTATGAAGGAGTAAATGCAGGTCTGACTCATATTAGTGCTAATACACTAAATAGAAACATTTGTCATGCCAGGGCGTTTTACTCAGGCCTCAGAGCAGAGATTACTTCAACGGAGAAGGTGGATGCAATGACCCTGTGCTACAAGGTGGATTACTTCAGTCACATCGTTACTTCCAATCGTCGTGGATCTTTACTGCAGCTTTTTGATACTGTGGAAAGTGGGGCTCTTTTGAAACCCTCCTAGCATCTTGTGTGCCTGCTCCTGACATGGGTCTCATTGCCGCTTCCATCTGCAATATTGCTTTGTAAGCATAAAACAGGTGTTTCCCAGAATATTTTCTGTGTGAACTGGGAAGGCTTCTGGCACTTTGCCTTGTCTGTAGGCATATCCATGCAAGGTTGTGTCTATGTGCATTTAGCTTTATGTCTTATATATTTCAATACACTTGTTCTATTTCTGATCTGTTTAGTCTTAATTCTATGTTAAGAATCTGTGTGCAGTGCAGGGTATGGAGACCACTGGGATACAGTGCTCTCTAGCTGCTTCCTGCTGAATGTGCAGTCCCTAATGCACAGGCATAGAGCTTGAAGCAGTTACAATACATTGAAGCATCATGAATGAACTGTGAAGATAAATGTATTCAACACTGTCATTATCCATATTAGTACGTAACCTTTCTGTCAGACATCAACGGTACTAAATCAGTGGTGTCTAGAAGCTTCCTTTAAAATAAACACAATAATTATACTGAGCCCCCAGCTAATGTCACATCCATCTCCAGGTTTAAGAACCTTAATCTACTTTTACAGGTTTCTTTCCCTAATATGCAAGTACTCAGTGGTCTTTAGAAACATGAAAACAAAAAGAATGTTTTGTGGGAAAAAAATCATCCAGAAGTGCCACAGTTGCCATCAAATTGCATAATCATCAGACTGATCATAAAAAAAAATAAATAAATAGTTACACAATTTAAGATGTTACACAAATTAAGATACACAAAATACATGAAGAGAATGGCCAGAGCCACATCTCTGTTGTTAATCATGTAGTTGGCCTTCAAAGTCTTGAAATTAAATACATGCTATTTAAGATTTGGTCAGAATTCAGAACCTTACATCTGATCTTCCACACATTAAACATCTTGTGCATGTGAACTGTCCTCACTCATCTGGGAGAGACACCCTGAGACTGCAGTCCATTGTTAAAAAAGCATTAGAAATAATTGCCCTCCCTTTTGAGAGCAAGCTTGAAGGATCAGCACAACCTGCATCTTTGATTTTAAGATGTTAGAAGCTAAGAAGTGGCTGGGACAAGTTCATCTGAGTCACACACCCATGAAATCTGGAGAGGACCTCTGAACAGTACAAATCCCATATTCAAATCCCATGCATGGCAGGTCCAATTTCCATCTGCCCTGAGCTGGTTTTTATATATCTCTGCATCTTGCCTGTTGCCTGTTGTGAGGTTTCAGGCTGTTTGAGGGAAGAGATCAGAGGTACTGACTTTCCTCCCTCTAGCTTGTCTCTAGCAGCTAAAAACTGAATTATTTATTTTAGATTACAAGGTAAGATTCTTTAGTCTCTGCAAGTGCAACAATTAATATCAAATTAGATAAGTTTTGTGATAAAAGAGCAAGATTTCACAATGCACTGGCTTCTCCAGGTGCTAGCTTGTTCCAATACAACAGCCACCACTTCACCCTGCAGAAGCTGAGGTGTCTCAGTGGGTTTTGCTGGTCTGAGCTGGAACCAGGCTCTGACTTGACCCGGCATAACCCTGAGACCGGTAGCAAAATGTGAGAGTCATGAGCTGAGCTTGTCTGCTCAAAGGCAGCAGGGAGCTGGAGCAGCTGCCCAGCTCCCCATGTGGCAGTGACATAGGATGGGAGGCTTACCTGCCAAAAAGCCCACTCAGAGGTCCCTGGATGCCTGCCTGCCAAAATCTGCATCAATATTTGTTGTGAGATGCCTCTCTGCATCCAGGCTGGCTGTGCTGATCTGCCTGAGGTGTGAGCACAGTGAGCTCCCACCTGCCTGCAAAGCTGGCTCCGGCAATCACTGTGTGTCCTTTCCACAGCCTGCACAGTCACTCTTTGTGCCTTTCTCATGGTTTCTTATGCCTTTGGCCAAGGGAGAATGGGGCAGAGTATTGCAATGCTGGTTCTCACCAATGCACATGCAGAGCAAAGCCAGTCTGGCATTCAGCTTTTATTGTATGTCAGGGATTGTGTCAGTTTCTCTGCCACTGTAATTACCCCTAAAATCACATGAAAACCTTATTTGTCCCCCTGTCCTCAGAGAGATATAGTAGGACTTTTTCTGGGTTATATTTGATTTTATTGAGATATTTTCTTAATTGTGACCTTCTAACATCATCATTCAAGCCATAGTTATTCTATAATTCACTGTCATAGTGTACTGTTCCATAAGTCTGCATAGCATTGGCAGTCTACAGACTTTGGTGTTAATAAAAATACTGGATAGGTAAGGAGCACTAGTCCATGAAAGATCTCATTAGAAAGGTCTATTTTTGATGTGTCCTCACCAATCAAACTCAATATATGGAAGATGAGTCAAATTTTAACCTAGACAGGTTAAGCTCCCTCAGTTTCAGTTATTGCCTGTTTAAAAAGCCCCAAAACATCACAGAACACAAAGTCTTGGATGAATTCATTCCTATTGTCACATAAACTATATGAAAACTATTTGATTGACCAGATATGTAAAATCGTGCAAAAATAAATCAAGAATTTTATAACTTCCACTTTACATTTTCCTTAATTCTTGATTCTGGTTTCCTAGTTTCTTGCCAGAGTAGCTGTTTTCTTCAAACTTGCTTCATGTTACTATAACTGATCTATAACTTTCTAGTTCAATCAAAGCCAAGTTTTCCAGACCGTGTTTTAAACCTCTTTTGGAAATCCTCTGACAGTTTATTATCATTCAATAAAAACAGTGATTATGATTTAGAGAGATCCTTGCACAGTTCAGCTAGGAGTCTAGAGTTTTAGTTATTCAGCCTGTTTGTTGGAAATATGTAGCTTTAACTGCTGTTGTCTTTCAAGTTTCTTCATTTTTTTTTTATTTTTTTTTTTTAATAAATTGCAGACTATCTCTTTTGTTACTTGTTCTTGGCTCTATTTCAGGAATTGAAAGAAATTTCCACTGATGTATTTCTCTCTTGTCGACTCTTTTGTTTATAATTATGTCATTTTTAATATTCTGTGAGACTGAAATTCAACCTTTGATCAATAGAGCAAAGCATTGCACAGATAATCACTAGCCAGAAATGCTCTTTTTAAAAATAAAGACTGCTGGAGCTATTGGACATTGCTTTTTTCCCTGTCTCTTTACTCTCTGGTTTTGTAACCTTCAAGTGATATGAGATTTTAGAAAAATTTGGAAGGGGCTGTGGATATATCTGAAATGCCTTGATTTTTTTTTTTAACCCCACTTGCTAATTATTGAGATGGACTGTGGCATGAAATAGGCATCTAGTTTGGATTGAAATCATCATGACAAGTTCTCATGGGTGAAGGGGGAAGGATTAGGACGTCCATGTCATAGAAATTAGTTTTGCAACTCGTAGCTTCCCAGAAAAAATAAAACATAAACAAGGGCTCAGGCTCTGACCACAGGGGTTGGATACCCCAGCATATGAGCAGACATAAATACAAGAAACTGAAATTCTTGTAAAGGGTAAAAAAAGCTCATTTAGATGTATTGATCATTCAGGATTAACGGGGTTAAATAAGCTTAAATATGTCAATTATTAAGACTGGTATGTAAGTGGAGAGTGTTGAGTAGAACTGTAGCATTTTTAAGATACCTTTTAAAGCCTAAATGTACATATCCAAGGAGATCATTTTGTCATAATAATCATGCAAATACATTCTGTGAGAACTGGAAAGAGTATCTCTTATGCCACAGTTGCTAAGAAGGCATTATGCTCTTCTGCATATTTGGTATTTTTCCTTGAGGCATTTCCAGATCTTTTGTTATTGCTTAGATGATGTGTAAATCAGACACACACTCACAACTTCACTTATACTTTTAAACAACATGTAAGTGCATAATTATCATTTCAGGTAACTAACCTGTTTGGGCAATAGAGTATAATTTGTACAAGTCATTATCACTCTAAATTCTGCACAAATTTTATGTAAATGTATAACAACTGTGGTAGGATATAGTATATAAGTATGGAGAGAGCAGAAAGGATCAGCCTGACCCTGAGTGGACAGAACTTTGAGGACTCTTAAGCAGGAAGTGTCCAAACTGCAGAGCATCATTCTGCATGCATGCAAAGCTCACATTAATCCAATAAATAACCTGATTTACTTTTAAAAGGTCTGCTAAAAAATGAAGAAGCAGTCATGGGTGACTACCAGCAAGTATTTTGAGAATGAGCATCAGCTCTGATGTTTTGTGGCTAGTCCAAGAGCTTTTGTAACAGGGCTTTGCATTAAGAGAGAAATCAGCATTGGAAAACAAAGCAGTGCTGTTTGTTTTGTCTTCAGCAGGCTGTTCCTGGCAGGAGGAACCTCACAAACAGTGTGTGTGCCAACCCTTTTTTGGAAGAATCACAGACACCTGTTTGTTTTTTAGAAATTTCCTTTTTCCTTTAATATTTGAAATGTTTTAGACAGCTGAGGGCAAAACCCCAAAATCCTGCACTGCTCATTATTTCTTCCCAAAAGAAGTGCTATCAGAAAGTAAATGTACCAAAACATTTATTTGGTACATTGATTCAATGTACCAAAGCACTGATCGCACAGAGTCTGACAAAAATACTTCATAAAAATGCTTGTTGTGATCACTAAAACATTAAAAGTTATTCAAATTACAGTTCACAGGTAATTTTCAAAAAACACTTTTTCTTCCCACCCCCACTAAAATAGATCAAGAGTTCTAGAAAAATCATTAAAATGACAAAAAATCAAAAATCATCAGGCCACACTTTAAATTTTGTGTAACAAACATATGCCTTTGTCCATTTCTGCCGACAGTCTTTGGTAATAAAACTATTTTTGCTCTCATGGATGTCCTTTAGCCAAATCTCTCCTTGCAAAGCACATCATCACTGCTATACTTCCCAGATACCAGATACTCTACAAAGAAAGGTATTTACATATCTTAAAACTGAAGTGTTAGAAAATCAAAAAAAAAAAAAAAAAAAAGGCAGTGCAATCAAATATTTCTTAATCCAGTTTCCAAAGAAAATACCATTTTGGCAGGGTCCAAAGGATATTGCACTGTATTTCCTCTGCACAATTTTGTGATAATGTTACTTAGTCAGCTGCAAGCTCATTTATTGCAGATAAGTGATCTGTGCTGGATTAGTTTTTCTCTTAAGTTTCACAGTGTCAGAAATATCCATCCAATTATAACAGCTTCTTTAGTGTAAGGGTAGTGGCATAAATCTAAGAACTCAAACTGAAAAGAACTTGTGCTCTTCCCAGACAAAATTAAACATGTTTTGAATTGAAGCTGGACCAGCTGCAGAGCAAATAAGGTCCTTTTGTATGTTTTGAATCAATTAATATATCTAGATAACAGCTAGTGAGTTGTGTCTGAGTGTTTTTTTTCTTTCACATGTGCATGTTTAAACACACATAATTTAAAACGGGGTAGAACACTGAAAATATAAGATTTTATATGTTATTCTTGTGTATGTGCCATGGTGCAATGACCCACATTCAAAATGAGGTTGCTACTGAATAGTGCTCCTGTTAAAAGATTTGTCCCTTTTATAAAGAAGGAGTGAAAAACTGCACATGCAGGCAGTCTCTGTAATGTGGAATTTTAAGGTCTCCATAAGGACCTAGGAAGACCAAGCTACTAATCTGTCCCACAAGAAGCCACAGACCTGTTTCCCACAAACTTAAGCTATGTAAATAAATATATCTTGTTCAGGAAAGACAGGATAAGAGAGGGTAAGAAAAAGAAAAATAAGCCACTTTTTATTCTATCTGCTGCACTACTTTTTCCATGCACTGAAAACTCCTGTCAGGCAGAAAGCATTCAAGTTCAAAACAGAAACCACTCAACATCATCAGAGAGATTTTAATCATCTGATGTGTTTTGATAGAGAAAAATAGTCTTTACCAAAATCTCTCTCTCATAGGTAAAGAAATTCCTATTCATCAGCTAAGACTGATCCAAGAATGAAGTTGGGAGGTTTTTGGATTACCCCTCAGCCATCAGTACTCTTCTCTGATGAATTACAGAGAGAAGAAGGTCATTTGGACTAGTTTGACTTTGTTCCTTCATTTGCTGCATGGGAGTGGTGACTTTGAAGGATACCATGAGTCGAAGTTCACTTAAGGATAATAAGCATGAACCAAGAGTAGTAGCCATGCCACAATCAGCATTAGTTGCTTTGGTACAACAGCAGCAGAGGAACTTTCAGAGAAATGAGGAGCCCACCAATCTTCCCCAGTCAGTCATGCAAGTTGGTTTGTCTGATGCTGCACAGAGAGTGGGAGCCTGCGTGGTGACCCAGCCACCCAAAAATTTGGCTTGAAATCATTTGGAGAAACTAAATACTGACATGGAAACCACTATTAACACGGTTTTCTAAAGCAGACATACTTCGAACAGTATAGGTGCACCTTACACTAGATTGTAAATTTTACATTTTGCTGGTAGAATAAGGTTTAGCATTGTTTTTATTTGACTTTGCATGCAAAGAAGGGAAAGACAAGTAAAATCACAGCCATTTTTTGCTTTATATGGTAATATAATTCCTGTCTAAGGTACATATAAGTTATACAATAGGAAATTATGATTTGAAAAGGAGTGGTTTGGGGCTGTTTTGATGAGACAAGACAACATCAGTACAGAGATAATTATAGTAATTCTTTCATTTTATCTGTCTAGAAGTAAGCATATGTTTATCAGATTTTATTCTGTGTTTACTCCCATGGTAGGAATGTTACTCTTTCTCTTCAGCTATGTCTGACTGTTGGACATTTTCTATTTTCTCTCCTGTTTTGACTGACAGGCCTATTTTTAGGCCATTCTGAAAATGCTGAGAGTGAGTGACACAATGGTATTGCAACAAGAAGTGCGTCAAGTGTGAACACTCTAGTGCAAGTTCTGAAAGGCATTTGGAGCCAAGAAAACCAAGTCCTAAGCAAAAACTGAGCACCCAGAATCACAGAACCCAGAATATGCCAAGTTGGAAGGGCCTCACAAGGATCATCCAACACAGCCCTTGGAGGGTACAGGACGCTCCTCAAGTCACACCATGCCTGATAGTATCGTACAAATGCTTCTTGGACTCCGTCAGGCTTGGTGCTGTGATCATTTCCATGGTGAGCCTACTCCAGCACCCACCCTGGGATCTCCAGGAGACTCCTCATACTGAGTAGGCTCTGAAACTGTTCCCAGAACAGCTTCAAACTTTGTCTTGCATCTCTGTGGCACAGTCTGCTTTGATTCACTTGACAGCTCATGCCATGTCAAAGGGCACTGATCTTTCCACTCTGATGACAAAAAGACTAGAAACAGATTATGCTTGGAGAATTGGTCCCACAGATAACAAGAGTGATAAAGACTAGACTCCCAGTATTGACCAGAGTGTATTGTTAACCAACTTTCTTTTAAAACATAATAAAAACACTCTCTTCCATGTACTCTAAAATCCTTGGAATGAAATCAGCTTTTAACAGGTCTTGATTTTATCTTTTTCCTTCAAATTAAAATGAAATCTATAACTCTTTCATACTGTCTCAGCTTTACAGAGCTTCTTGCAGGGCATGGTTCACTGCCAAGCTAAAATCCAAATGGGCTTGTGTTTCACAAGTGTTAATAATGGCAAAAATGTTAATAATGCCAAAAACCACCCCACACCAAAACCTAAAACCTCAGATGATGAGGAATGCAAATGCATTTTCAAGTATCACACAGAACTGGGAAAACAGACTTGGTGAGAGGGTGTTAAAAGTGTTAACTAGTACTTCTAGGCTGTGATTAGGTCATCTGCCTCTTTTATGGAACTATGCAGCTTCAGCAACACCTACAGTTTCACAATGAGAATGGCAAGTATCAGACTGATAGAAAATCTGAGTGTAAATCAACCAGGAGTTCAATTTTTTGGCAAAAAATTAGGATACCCTGAGAGTTTAACAAATTTCTGTATCTTCAATATTAGTTTAGAAATGAGTTTAACGTGTATTAAACGTCATATATTACCTTAAATGGAAGTACTTGACTGTCACAGAATCATTAGCTGTCAGAGTAAATCTCCATTTTGGCAGCACTGTCGCTGATACTATATTTCTCTGTGGGATGGCATATTATTTTACTTGTAGGAACAAAATATTTCATTAATTCATAACCCAACTAATGCAAATACTGTAAACAGATTATTTCTAACATGGTTTTGTGGAGTTATTTGTGGAGAGGCTGCTCCCTTTTTATTTCTTAACTGCATTTCTTCAGGAGCTGGGGAAAATGTGTGGATAAATTTGAGATAAAAACCAGGAGTGAATTGTAATAATGGTGAATTCAGTACATAGATACTGATTTTAAATATGTCAGTCTAAAATATATGACTACCCCATTACTTTCTTAAACAGTAAGTCAAAACTGTCATCAGATGAGGTTAATAGAAAGACTCAGCACTTTGTGTGTCCTGAGTCAGAACTGTGTGTATTTCTGCTTTTTGACTATAGAATGCTCATTGAATATTTTACCTGCAGATCAGCAAATTGCATAAATTGCAGAAGTGCTACGGCAACGGTTCATGAATAAATGTTTATGGTAAGTAAATGGAAATTACTTCCATGCTGAATAAAATGATGGTTACAAGAAACAAGGTTTTAAAAGAATTTAAATTTTCTTCAGAAAATTCATATGAAGATCAGAATCCATTCAGCAGGAAAAAATGTAGTTTCCTTACTAGGTGGTTTATTAACTACAGGCTCTAGAAGAAGCCTGAAAAGAATATGTGTGAGAACTGGAATGATTTATGAAAAATGTAAACCATAGGTAGACAGAATATAAAAAAACCAGATTTTATTGTTTATATTTTCTTCTGCCATGGTGTAATGATCCACATTGAAGATTAAGTAGTTACTGAATAGTGTTCCTGTTGAAAGACTTATCCTTTTATCAAAATTGTTCTTCAGGCCTTGTTTGTCTTCCAATATACATCTACAGAAGTCCTACAGAAGTGATAGTTTAGTGTAAAGCAAAAGAAAAAAAAAAGAAAAGTAAGAAATTTCAGTCCAGCTGTGACTTCTAGCAAGATCGGAGGTATTCCATCATTTACTACCAATTTGTAGAGATTATTTTGTGAGTATGTTCTATGAAGCATTGTAAGACAGTATCAAATACCAAGTAAAGGAAGAAATCCAGCAGACATCACTTGTTTATTCCAAACATGTTATCTCAAAAATGAAGCTTATTAGGTACTGAATTTGCAGATCTGGAGTCTGGAGCTTTCAGTGCTGGAGTAAATCTGTACTGAAACATTTCTTATAAAGCAAATTATAACAATTCAAGGCTAACATGGGGGAGGAAGGAATTAGATCCACTGCATGAAAGTGACATCACTTTTGCATATATACATATGTTTATAAATGTCAGTCTTGGTTATCAGACACACATTTGCCGACATTGGTATTGTTTTTCTGTTCAAACTACACAAATAGAGCATTATAAATATATATGATCAATCTGAACTATAAACATTTGCAGAATATCTACAGATTTATACATATGTGTGTGTACGGATTAATGAATACTTGGTATTTAAATGTATAGTTGTATGAGTCTGCTTTCTTGTGCTTATATGTGATACATCTATTACATATGGTTGATAGATAAGTGGTATTTAAATGACAGGCATTTATATTCACAGTAAATACACAGAAATTACATACATACATTTGTGTACATATGTACATATGAGACAGTTTGCTCACTGCTAGAGAGAACCACACAGCTCTTAATAGCTGAGGTACAGCTCCATAATCTGTACTATTTTAAATTGCATCTATACCTTATTATATGCTGTATTGAACAGAGAACGACCGTTGTCAGATTTCAAACAGCTTTCTCAGTGTTTTGTCCTCGGCTTGTAGGCTTTGATTTATAAACTTAACCATATAAAATAAACAGCAAATGAGATCAAATATGTTTTTCCAATGCACTCACCATCACTCAACTGTCCATTTCTAATGGCTTTGCATGCTGGTAAACTGTCATTTAGTTGCAGTAGTTTACAAGTGACTCACTCAAAGATGCCTAGACCCTGAAAACTGTCAGTTTCTATATCACTGGTCTCTAAAAACTGTATTTCAGCCTATAAAATATTCTTTAGAGAGCAACAGAGGATCAAACTTAGGTTTCACAAATAATGGTATGAAAACCTGTCCAAGACCCATGCTATACTAGTGAGATACTGATAAAATTGCAAAGATTACTGCTATCACTAAGATAATAATCTAAAATGAAAATTCATCTCACTGTAGAACTACAAAGGATATAATTTTGCAGTCTTATTCAGATGCTTTCTGTTAAAAAGAGTGAACTTAACAGGCATTTGTACTAATGCTACTTTATGCTTTATGAAGGGCAGAGGTCCTTAATCTAGGACTAAATGACATTTCCACACATTTTAAGGTCCCTTTACAGATATGAGGAGTGCTTTAAGGAAGGTTTAATATAAATGAGCAGTTGTCTCAGTATTTTTCCAGAATAGCCTGTCTGGTTCATAGCTGTATTATTTATAAAAGGAAAATCACTTTGCAAGAGTATTATATTACATAGAAAAAAGCAGATACAGAGAAGAATATAAACTTTGATTCCTTCCATTCTGCATTTATAAAATAATATTTTTATTTGCACAAAGTGCATTTTCTACTTATAGAAAAATTGATCCAGTTCAAAGCACAGAAATCTTGCACAAAATATATGAGGGAGTAGAAGCATTTTCCTGAGTTTTATTTTCTGCTATAGATGATTTCATTATTTTTCTAGCAACTGCATATGCTAATGTTTAACTGAACACACTAGACTTCTAAGGACTAGTGGCTTGCTAATCCAGGTCAGAAAGCTAAATTACCTAGAAGGAAGAGAAATAATGCTGGGAGTACTTTTTCAGAGAATCAGGGACGATTTAAGGATATCACAGAGACAACTGAGCACAGACAATAAAAAAGAAAAAAAGTTTTGCCATTATTACTTTGCAAAAATGTGAACCTTTGACCCATTAAGAGTTTCTGTGTGAATATTTCTCTACCTCAAGTAGGTTGTGGGAAAATTCTGACTTACACATTTTTCAGCACAATATGAAAGTGTTTGTGGCCAAAAAAAAGGTGAAGAAATAATTATTTCAGTAGTAGAATAGTACTAGTGGGGCCTCTTTAGCTCCAGCAGACCAATAGACCTTGGCCATAACACTGCTTCTTCTCAGGTTCCTGTAGCTGGGGCATCCAGGGACATGCAAACTGGCACAAGTTGAGACAGAAGGAGTTGCACTCCCCTGGTACATTTCCGAGAGACAATGAATTACACTAAAGCTCTGAGATCCACACCAGCCTTCAGAAGGAAATGCATTTTCTTTCACACTATGCAAAGCCCCCACTGCGTATCAGTTGTGTCTATTTCCCATTTTGGACTTGCCCTCCCCCTGGATTGCCTGAGGTCCATTGCCTGGTGCAGATAGGAAGCAGAAACATTTCTCTGAAGCAGTTCTTGAGCCTGTTGACCTTTTACAGAATGGAAATATTTTGGCCTCCAACTTTAGCGAAAATATTTCGGCCTCCAACTTCAGGTGCAAGCCCAACATAGGGTCAGAGGCCATCACAGCAGAGGGACAGAAGGTCTTACTCACTGCTTGTCTTACGACTGGATAGTTCTCAGTGATGCATAGGAACCCTGAAATCTGAAGTCTGACTGAGAGGGTTTTTAAGCAAACTGTGAGATAGATGCATCCTTTCAGTTATTAAATGGAGTTTATAACAAAGGTGGAAAACAACATTTAACATGGGTGGACAGTCATAGAACAAGAGGGAAATGGTTTTGAAATAATAGAGAAGAGATTTAAATTCTAGGAAGCAACTCATTACTGTCAGGGTGGTGAGGCATTGACACAGTCTGCCCAGCATGTCCCAGGCCTGGAAGTGTTTAAGTTCAGGTTGGACAGGGCTTGGAGCAACCCAGTCTAGTGGAAGTTGTCCCTGCCCATGGCAGGAGAGTTGGAACTAGATGATCATTAAGGTCCCTTCCAAAACAAACTATTCTGTGTTTTTATGATTCCATGATGATTCTATGATTCCATGATTCTATGACATATGACATCAGAGATGTCTCACATTCTCCCCATACCCAACAACTAACCTGAACCAAATGACCTAATTCAAAATAGCGTTATTTGGTCTCCCTGGACAATAATCATGCAATCTTTCACATTTCAGTAATGAACACATTTTTGTAATAATTGAAAACAAATAAATAAACTGAGTGGCACTACTATCTAATCTGCTGGTAAACATTAATATATACTCTTCCAAGAAGATTTCTTAGTCTTGTTTTCTATATAGAGGGGGAAAAAAAAAAATCACTTAAATGTAAAGCTTGAGAAAGGCAAACCTCAGGACAATAATCCTTTTACTCTTAATATTTCTCTTAAATAAACAGAAGCTGTCATTTTTTTCTGCTCCTCTACTTATAACCCACATGCATTATGTCAACTTCTCTTCCCACTCTTCCAGTTTCTGAAACAGCAGCAGCCACACATTTCTCCTAGCTGGTACAGATAAATCTCTTTCCTTTATATTTAAGGAAGCTAAAAGCATTCTCTTCCATTTTCTTGCAAAATAAATTTAGTTAAGACCAAGATCAATCTAGACAGAAAATCACATCAAAATTAAAGAAACTTTATATCAGATTATTTTATCAAGGGAATTTTCAATAGGCATTGTGTCTTGTTATCTTTCATTCTCTTTTTGTAAATCTTTAAAACAAACAGTCAAAAGCAAACAATTTTGGTCTATATATGCATATACCTACTGAGGTGTCACCTTAAGCATAGAACAGATCAAAAATAAGAGTACTTCTTGAACACAGCTTAGTGGATCCTACATATGATGGAGGTTTGAAGTGTAAAGAATTACATTTTGGGAACATAAACCACTTAGTTTCTAACCAGATCCTTAAATATAAAAAAATATGCACTTTTGAAAACCTACAATTTAATTCTATTCTCTTGCCCAGCTTTTTGCTATTTGTTGAGTTGAACCACTGTGCACCAGGCACATTGCTTTGCCTGAATTTTAGTGCATAGGCTCAGCGTTCATCCATTCCTCCCAACCAAATACCAAATTCCCAAGGAAATGTGTGCAACAGGGTTAATTTCAATGAAGCTTAGCCTCTAGTTAGACTAATGAGAGAAACAAGAGGAAATATCAATTACATGAGGTCTGGTTTCTCAGATTTTTGAGGATGTTAAAAATAGATGCAATAACAGAAACTGGTGGCTTAACACTCTTTTTTTGGCTCCTCATTTTAAGAAAGGCCTCTAGCAGAGGGATGGAACACAAGACCCGTGGGGCTGATAAGACAGGGGACAAGAGGATAGGTGACTGTCAGGTG
>JAWWTY010000088.1:4384059-4395813 GCA_035222235.1 Margarornis squamiger
AAGACAAGGAAGATACAGTATTTTTTTTCCACAAGAAAAATGAATCATTGAGCTATTTTTTGTTCCCATTTGCCATTTTCATATGGAAGTATTGATTTCTCTGGGGCCCCTCTCAAGTTTCTAATTTACTGACTTTGTTTATATTTCCTACATCTTACTCACACTGTTAACTATTTCCCCTTTTAGATAAGGTATGTTTGAATTAAGAGGTTTCCAGACTTTATCAAGGTGAAATGAGATTCTCTCCACTCACAGCTTATACTACCTGCAGAACTAGCACTGTAGAATAAGAAATAGCCTTTTCCACTAGAGATCAAAATAGACCCCCAAAGCTCATTGCAAAGGTATTTTCATGCATTTGACCAGGATGAAAATTACTCCATTTCAGTGTTTTGTTTAATGATAACATGCTTCAGAGGCTCAGCAACTCTACAGGTAAGTGACTGGAAAAGTCAAAGGAAGGGACTGAAAAAAGCCATTGGGAATGTGTTTCTTATGCTTCAGTTTGTTGTGATATTGAAAGCTAGAGGATTCATAAGTTTGAGGGCAGCGAATACATGTTCAAACAGAGGAATGTCAAGGGCATATCTCATTTAATCAGCTCCTTGCTGCCGAAAGCCATCAAGCATTGCTATCTTCTCTGTTTGTTTTGTTCTCTTCCGAAGTATGATATGTGAAATGTGTCCAGTTAACTAAAACTGTAGATTTCACAGGGGTGCTATTGGTGAAAAACTGTTCTTGAAGGACCAGTCTGTAAATCTGAAATGCTAAAGAACCCAAACAAAATTAGATAGGAAAAATATATTTCTGATATATATCTGATTAGATCTTGAAACTGTAGTTTAGGTTTTTCCTACTGAGTATCATAACACGTTTGTCCACAAAGCTGGAGGTCCTCAGTGTCTCTGTTTTGGAAAATTTGGGGAAAACATTCTAGGAGTGTCAAAAAGATGTTGACACTATTTAAGAATGACACGTGGTCTTTAACTAGATGTTCCAAAAATTAGGGGTATGAAAATGGCATTAATCCAAACCACATCCCCTGGATTTGGCTAGAAATCAATCTTGCTGGTGTCTGTGGGTGGAACAGACTTGGTCAGCTGAAGAGTTATAGATGTTGAATGAATATTTACTGATCATTGTTCCAAAAGTTTATATCTGCTTGGCATGGAGAGTCAGACTTGGATTCAAATAAGCACAGTTAGATCACTCGGTAGTTAACTAGTAAAAGAGAGTCTCTTCTGTGTAAGTATTTGGTTTTCATAGCAAATTTTTCTCAGTCAGAAGTTCTAGATGACTCAGATCTTTCCTTTGCACATCAAACACTCAAGGTGTATTTAGAGTAATATATGCCATGATTTGAGTCTTCTTGCTAGTATGTAAGGAAGACCAAGCATTTTATTTGCATCCCTTACTTGCAGACTGTCATCTGATCTTGAGCTATGCTTGCAGAATATTTAATATAAACCAGAACAGTGTAACTGATTCAGATGGAAGAAATGTTATTGTTTTTTCGGTACATCTTGCCATTCCAAATATGCCATGATAATACTATCCACACAGCTCAATACAAATACACCATAATGAAATTTTCTCACTTCTAAATGGCACCTTTAAGTTTTTCAAATATTATATGTCTTTCAGAAGGGAATTAATCTAAATGTTTGTACTAAAGCCAAAATCCTCAAACTGAACTACTAAAAGCTAAATGACAAAGTACAAGCATAAAGAACCATTGTCAGTATTTGATATTAACTTTTTAATTACTGTTGTCTGCAGACAATGGAAGCCATTGATGGTGGGAAACTCTTCTCCACTGCCTACCTAATGGACTTAGGTGCCTGTGTCAAAACGTTACGCTACTGTGCAGGCTGGACTGATAAAATCCATGGGCGTACTGTTCCAATGGGTAAGTAGTTTTGAGATAACAGAAGTACAGGACTGAAGTAAATGGGACCTGTAAATAACTGACTTTTATCTAAAAGTTGTGCAACATAGAAAATATCTCAAATGGAAAATGTTTTAGATAGTTTTTAATATAGATTATTAAAGATTTTTTCATAGTTTTCAGTTTAAACATTTAGTGCAGTTCTTCACATTTATTTCTTGTTCTATACACTACTAACCAGTATTGTCTATTGACCAACAAATTTAACCTGTATGTACATCTAAAAAGTGTGGTAGGCTACTTTTGCATGGCAATGTCTAGTTTATTGTAGTGAGACTACGACAGTGAAAACCAGGTATTTGCTTATTAAAGCTAAGATTAGCACAAAGCAGTAATATTTGTTTCAGTTACTGGACAATGTACTAGGAAGAGTAATTACTAAGAGATAGGAAGAAGGAAAGAGTATTTTGCTAAAATTTCACTTCATTCCCTTTCCCATTAAGCAGCTCTGTGAAAACATTGTCTCTCAAGCCACCTTGTCTCAGAAGGACAAAGAAAAGAATGGTAATAAAGAAGGAATTATGGAAAACTGGAGTGATAAATGCTTCCAACTTTTTTTGCATCACGTAGACCTCTATACTAGGCTTAACGGAACACATGTTTATTTGAATCAAGGAGAACTTTATACTTAATGGATTTGATTTAAGCTAAGATCTAATATAAAAAAAAAGTCTGATCCGTACCTAGGATTTAAAAGAGCAAAGGTGATAAAAGAAAAAAGAAATTAAGAATGCTCATTGGTGTGTTGTGCGTACTACACCAAGAAGCAGCGTTATGACTGCAAAAGTCAGTCAGAGTGGCAAAAATAAACCTTGGAGCTATGAAGAAAGTAGACATTGAATCCAGATGTACTTTATGATTCTTTCCATAGTTAAGATTTTGAAAACATAATTTAAAAGTAAAACTGTATCCTGCTAAGTTTGATATCCAACTTTATCATCTTTCTGATTTAACTGTTTCCCACAAATACTTTGTCTGAATGTCTAATTATTTTTTTGTCCCATAGATGGAAACTTTTTTACATTTACAAGACATGAGCCTATTGGTGTGTGTGGCCAAATTATTCCTGTAAGTTGGAACTATTTATGTAAAACACAAATATTCCTCTTTACAAATGGAAATGCTTTTGAAATTTTGCCAGTTTTGCAAGTGCATTTGTGAAACATTGGTAATCAGAAATTTTCAGATCCTGAGAGATAAAGACTATCCTGAGTGCTCAAATTCTGCAACACAGAGTTTTTTATCAGTCAGTCTGATTCAACTTTTTCTCTCTCCTCCGTGTATATGGAAGGAAAACAAATCTCAAAAGACTGACAGAATAGTTTGAAAGATTGAATTGTGTTTTGTTTCAACTGAAAGAATTAAAAAAAAAAACAACAAAAACATGTAGGAAAATGTAATATTTGCAGCCTATAAGAAATAAGTTCTTTAAGACCTAGAGTATCTGTTCAGCTCCTTATAGCTTCCAGACAGATGCATTTTTATTTATGCCTAAAACTCATTCACATATAAACTCCCAGTTTTGAAGTCACTTATTTTAAGTGAAGATTCAAAAGACTGACCTTGAAGAACACAACTTTTAAACATATTTGTGAGGTCCATCTGTTTCAAGGAGTTACTGTGAAAACAGTTCCATGCACTAGGCACTCCTGATCTACACATCCCTTTGCACATGGTAGTTGTAAGCAGCCTCACTTGACCTGCCTGACAACCTCACAGATTCTGAAATAGTCAGTTTGTCTATTAGGTTTGCTCAGACATATGGGTCCCACACAAGTTCCTGATGTCTTTCAGTTGAGCCTGAAGATTTGCTCTTTAGAACAGCACCTTGATTTGGAGAACATTGTTGGAATATGTTTGGATCCAGTCTCTAGGAGAGCATGGAAAACTCATGGTTTAGATTCTCTTGTAGGTCAGACAAAAAACATCTCAAGTAAAACACTCAGTTAAGATAAGCTAAAGAACTAGAAACACTAGATGTGGCCACTTCAAATAAAATTACATACTGGAAGTATAAGCAGCAATTAGTACAAACACTGGCATTCCCTATAAAATTAAAAGGATTAATAGGATTTCTGAGTATGTCTTCATTTTCTCTCCACTGAAATATGAACCAGCAAGTTGGAAGTTTCTACATAAACCAAAACTTTGAGGATTATATGAAGGTTGCAAATCATGTTTGATAGCTCACCATTTCCATTTCCTTTCACTTACACAGTTCCGCTTTAATGATGAATAATCAGTAAACCCTCTAATCCCTCACTTTGTGTTACTTATGCTCCCACTGTTTTTGTGG
Organism: Margarornis squamiger; assembly: GCA_035222235.1. NCBI lineage: Eukaryota > Metazoa > Chordata > Aves > Passeriformes > Furnariidae > Margarornis > Margarornis squamiger. Next base: position 4,388,304 of record JAWWTY010000088.1, read on the forward strand.
ATGGGGTGATACTGAAATGAGAAAAGGAGAGAGAAAAAGAGTTGCATGAATATTCCTCCAAGCCCTTTTGACGTAATAGGAAACTCTTAACTGTCTTTTTCATAAAGGTGTTTTATGAGCCTCAGCTTATGGACTTAATGCTTCCCAAACTATTAGAAGCATTCTTAAAGGGGCAAAGAGTTTTTACCCTAATCACATTTTCCTTCATACTGCATAACATGGGGTCCAAAGCAGCCAGCTTAGAACACTGAACTGATGATCGATGTGATCATTTAAGATAGCAAAACTCCCAATTGCACCACTAATCCAACAACTGTCTGTAAGACTGTTGGGGGAGTACACTTGTAGTCTCTTGAGCTTTTACCTAAAACACTTATTGTCTCTTGAGCTTTTAACTAAAACCTTGGATCCTCTGTACTTACACATAAAAAAAGTCACTAGTCTTTGTGTTACATGGTTTGCCAGTTTCTTTTACAAAAGACCTTCATTCTGAAGAGTTCAACAAAGAGATCAACCACCCAGTTGACAATTTGCCCTATTATAACAGAAAAAGCTGAGGCATTTTGGTGATAATAGAAATAGGATACACTTTCTCATCTGTCTTTCAGTGGAACTTCCCATTGGTTATGTTCATCTGGAAGATTGCCCCTGCCCTTTGTTGTGGAAACACAGTGGTTGTCAAACCAGCAGAACAAACTCCACTCACTGCCCTTTACATGGGATCCTTAATTAAAGAGGTAAGTAGTCAACCACAGAGTTATTTGCTCTTTTCAGAAATGTAAGAGTATACTGCAGCTGAAATGCCACAGAGGTAATACAATCCAGGCTGTCCTCTGCCAGTACTTGTCATTGCATGCCTAGCCTTGCACTGTGGAACTTGCCTTTGCCAGGGCAAAAACATGCATATCTTTCAGCCTCATACACACACACACAAAACTCCACAGTAGCCATTTAGTAAACTCCGTTTGTACCAAAATATATTTGTAATACAAAAGCACAGAACCTTTCTAAGTCAAAACTAAACAAGTACTCAAGTTCAGAGTACATGGACTTGGGTGGGAAGGACTCTATTAGCATAGTTATCAAAGGGAAGAACCTGTTTGTACAGCTATTTTTTTTTACTTGAACAAAGTTTTCATTCACCTGGGTTTATTATTAACAGGCAGCTGTAAAATCAAGCTGGTGACTGCTGCAAACCTGTGAATTCTTTTCACACAGCAACTGTTAGAATACGCTTTGTGCTCTTGAACACAAGGAGTGTGCTAGTTTCTTCATTGTCTCCAGAGTTAACTATTGTGCCCAGGGCAGCAAACACCCAAAGAGAACAGTTAAATAACTTAGCTGTCTTCCTATTAAAATCAACAAATGTAATCTAACATGTTTCAAAAGTTGGCACAGATGTCAATAATCACCAGGGCAGTAACCTTGTAGAGTTTTAATGAAAATGACTTGGCACATTTTATTATTCTGCTTCAAAACAATGATTTAGCAGAGCATACTGCCTGGTTATGTTTTAATATTACACAAAACCCAAATGATTATCAGGACAGACCCAAGTCCTGCCGTTATTGCATCATATAGTAAAAGCTATTAGATAATATTGGGGAGGAGAATTGCTTTAAAAATTATCAGAGATACCGTCTCTATTAATTTTTAACAGTAAGTATCAGAAAGTAAATTTCTCCAAAAAAAGTAATTTAACAGGGAAAGTAACTCAATTCTCCTATGAGTCTAATGAAATATCTATTCTGATATTCTGATTTCCTGTACTGAATGCTCAGAAGTGAGAATGTGATTGGTATCCAGATTATTCAAACAAAGTTGAAACTGAATTCCTGACAGTGATCACTTCAATAGTTGCTTTAGACTTGTGAAAATATCTCAAGGTCTAATTTAACTTTCTAATTCTCAAGTGTTCACTATAAAAAAAAAAAAAGATATAGTAACTTTTGGAAAGCTTTACTATCCTTCTTAATAGCCCTCACAAATCTCCCTTTTTAATATATAGAGAAGAACTTCTAAAACAAACATAAATATTTAAATGCTAAAAGTCAAACAGTGTAAATTAGTTGCAAAAGAGATGTTTCTTCTTACGTTTCTCTACAAATTAAGTATGGAACACTATTCCATGCAAATGGAAGGAACCTCATTGCCTCATCAGTTCGAGGGTAAATATTAATCTAGAATATTGAATGAACATAACAAGCGAAGACAGACTGTGTCTGAGCATAAAATTGTAAGGAATATAAGTTTATTGAACAAAAGTAACACTCTGCTATCAATAATACAGGACATGAGTTTTAGGAGCTGTAACTCATCACCCAAAACTTACCATTTTCCAAATAAAAATTGGAACTTTTGCATGTAATACCAAAGTCCTGATTAATGTTATAAAGAGACTCATTTAAGTGATAATGCAGGAGAAGAATCTTTTTAGTATTTTAATTCAATGTTTGCTCTGCAAGTACCATTAAGGTCCCATGGCTGTTTCATAAACTGACAAAAAGTGCAGCTACACCTCACACATCTTTACAGTTTGCCTGACAACCTGCTGGAAGAAAATAGCTTATTTCTGCTATGAATGGAACATAACTAATGCAGGATTGATGGGAAACAATAGGTTTTCAACCACAGGAAAAGCCTTTTTATCCTGCATAAAAAATGTGCAGGATATTCAAAGCATGCATATCTCAGGTAACAAGCATTTTCACGCTTAGTAGCTGTTTTGTCTCTTTTTTACTACAAACTCCCATGTTGTCCACTCTACTTTCAACCCACATCCAGAGGAACAAGCAAAGACATTGAGTTTGAAGTACTATTTCCATGATTTTTCTTAATAGTATTTCAGTCAGCAGGAAAAAAAGAAAAAAAAAAAAAGCTAAAAGACAGATGAAGGGAAAAAGACATACATCCTGTGATAATGAAAACATTTGGGGATCTAACTCTGACAATAAGTGTATGGCTGAGAAAAAGTGTCTGGAGAACTGAAAAGGGAAGTAAAACTACCTGAGACAAGTTCTTCTATTCACTATCCTTCCTCAGATTTACAGGGTTCTTTTTTCCAATTCAGGCAGGATTTCCACCTGGAGTTGTGAACATTGTGCCAGGCTTTGGACCCACTGCTGGGGCAGCAATTTCTCACCACATGGATATAGACAAAGTAGCTTTCACAGGCTCTACAGAGGTACTGCAATGAATGCAAGAAAATATAAGCAGGAAATGTGCTCTTCTGATTCCCACCAGTGATTTAATGTCTGGCTTGTTCTGTGTAGTTATTTTAACTCTCTTCTTTCTTTTGATTGCTGGTTTGTTAAACAAAGTCTGTTTAATGATTTGTTGGTTATTATTAACTTTAAACATATTTAAACAGTATTTGTTAATGCTAGAAAACCCTTCAAACAAAGGCAGTCTATGAGATACTCTAGGTTCTAGCATACCAAGGCTGTTTTAAGTCTTATTCGTTAAAAACAGAGCATTTTTATAAGATTGTTTGCATTGTTTATTAAGAAGCGTTTAGTTCCTTTTAGTTTTAATACCAACAGGATGGTAGGAAGGTACCTAAAAAATTTCATTCTTGGTTCTACACACACAGACGAGGTGATGGCTTTTTGGTATTTCACTGATACTTAGGATCATCTGGGTGGTCTTAGGAGAGTATTTGAGTTTAATAATTAAAAGGAAGGTCCATGTTAATTTTCTCTCAGCTTCACTCTGAAGAATTGTAAATTATATAATCGAACATTTCTCATTGCAGGCATTACAGAGCTATATCTTAAACACAATCCATTATATTGTCTTTCTGGATACATGCTAAATGGAAGAGCTGCCATCTGGTCTCTTAACGTCTTGGATGCAGACTCCAAAGATGAATATCATGGCCTTATGTCAGAGATCAGTACACACTGACTGCAAGAGCTATGTTTACTCTTACAAACCTTTAGCTCTAAAGTAATGGGAAAAGAAAACAAATCAAACCCCCAACATCTGAGAAATATCCCACAGATGTTCCCAATAGAGAGCAACAACTACAGTTCCCAGTGTCCTGTGAGCCTCCAAAGGCAGATGGACCCAAGGGTGTATGCATAGATTTTGGTGAGAGTCTTCTACTGATAGTGCAATTTAGCAATAAGAAATTATGGTAGGAAGGCTGACAGAGGGATGAAATTTATCTGATGGTTACTGGCAGTTATAGTCCAAAGCTGCAAGAGCTACAAGAATGTTTTCCCATCACAGTTTTTCCAGGGCAATTCATAGTAAGTGATTCCTTCAATTATGTCACCAGTAGAAAAAAAACAGGGTAGGGGTTCTACTTCACAGTATCCATTTTTTCCTCTTCTTTTTTTTAGGGGGGAAATTGGAATAATAAAGAGTGTCAGTTCAGGCAAGGTAGATTTTTTGCACTTTGTATATCAAAGGGCTTTTCCCATGTATAAAACAGAGAAATTTCAGCCTAATGGGAGTAACAGGAAGAGCTGAAATATTTAGATTAGAGATACAGGCAGGAAGAGTGGTGATAACCAAAAAAGCAGCACATATCTTTGGCAAGTAACGTGAATGTTTATAGTGAAAAACTCTTCTGAAAAACAATTCTGGTTAAGGCGACCTGTCACCTGCAGTCTGACTATCCTTTTAGATTTTTTTTTTTTTATTTATTTATTTTTAATTTTATTACTGGGATAGTAGACAACTGTGATTGGATTTTCACAACTGAGGAAGTCAGAGAAGTTTATAGAGGTCATTAAAAACTTTTTGAGATGAAGCTGTCTTCTCCCTACCTTTTAGGTTGGCAAACTGATTAAAGAAGCAGCAGGAAGGAGCAATCTGAAGAGAGTTACCTTGGAACTTGGAGGAAAAAGTCCTAACATTATATTTGCGGATGCTGACTGTTAGTAGCAATTTTATTACATAAGCTACTGCTATTGCAAATCCAATTCTCTTCTTCTTTTCTTTGTCAGTAAATTTTTTGAACCTTTCCATTAAAGGAGTAGTATTCAATGTTTTCTGGTCATCCCTTAGTTTTAATTTAGATTGTCACCAAAAACTGATGGTTCCTGAATAGATACAGATCTCTGACAACCTGTTCATCTGTAGTGTAATGATCATCTTAGTGCAATGTGAATGCAGAAGCTAAAGCATAGATGAATACTGTACACACTTATTAACTTTGTAAATGAATACTCCTCTTGTTATTGCTGGCAGGGAAAATAAAGTTGAATGTACATTTCACTTGGAACAGCTTAATGTGTATTTAGCTAGGTGTACCATGCTGCTCTTGATAGTAGTTTGGACATATATAAATGGATGTATATCTGTGTTTTACAGAACCATAAAAATAAAAAGTGCTAAAAAGGAAAATTGAGTTTAAATGAGAAAGATTAGTAAAGGATTAATGATTGTCAGTTTGTGTTTATGATCTGATGAAGTCTGCATTTCTTTGCAGTGGACGCCGCTGTGGAATTTGCACATATTGGTCTGTTCTATCACCAGGGACAGTGCTGTATAGCAGGATCTAGGATTTTTGTGGAAGAACCTATTTATGATGAGTTTGTTCGCCGAAGCATTGAAAGAGCAAAGAAGTATACTCTTGGGAATCCTCTGTTGCCTGGTGTACAGCAAGGCCCTCAAGTATGTAATATTAAGTGTTTTCAGCATAATTGTGTCACAACATCACAATTTAATGTCCTTCTACACCTATTGTTGCAGTACTTTCAAGGCTAAGTACAGTTTCCTAGTGGTTAGCCTGTAGGACAAGGAGGAAGAAACTGGAGTGATTGTTGTTTAGGACACTATCATAAGCCTAAGCTGAGGTCTCTTTCTCTTTTCTAGTTCCTTTTATTAGTGAGGGGAACAATTATAAAGAATTTAAATTCTTTGAGAAACCTCTAATACAACAACTGTAAAAGTGCAAGTACAATCACTCATGTCATGTTAGAGATTGCTAATTTTATACTCAAATAGTGCCACTGTAAGTGACTAGCTTTAGCAAATAAGACTTTTAGTGTCTTTTCTCCTTTTTCAAGGTGCTAGACTTTCATTATGCTGGCCTCTGTTTTAGAATTTAAATGGAAAAGTTTTTATTTTTTCTGTCTGTTATTAAAAGGTTATGCCACCAGCTTCCCCATCAAATGCATGCTAAAATACAACATTAAAAAGTATGGTCATCACAAGGTTGTGAATTCAGTGGATCACATGAGACCATGGTTAAGGTAGTTTTCATCTAATCTTATTTCCATAGTAGTTTATACTGCAGGATATATACTTAATTGGTAGAACTATTATGTGCACATTTCATTGTCACAGAATAAAAGAACTGTATTAGAAAAAAGTTGGAGACAAAGCAAATATTTGATAGTGTAGCATGTTCTTCGTTAGTTATCACGGTCATTTTATGTAAAAAAAGACATCAAGTAAATTGGAAAAAAATGCATTCCAAGACACATGAGATCTGTGAAATTTAAAAATATTAAGGAAGGGTGTTACTTTGTTATCCTGCAATGTGTTTTCGTACAAGATAAGACATTTAGCTGAATAAATTTTAAAACTCAAAGGGCAGAAAGATTCAAACAAGTAAACTCCACGTATCTGATGTACAGCTAATATAAAATTAACAGAAATCTTCTATCAGGTTATTGTGGCTTTATTGAGTTTGAAATTCATGCCAGCAATTTAAATGAGAGGTGTAAGTAAATTTTTACTGAAAAAAATAAGGAAGGTTAAAGGCGTGAATAAAGCCATACTGAAAATATTTGAAAGAGCATAAAGATTCTTTTTGCCTCTAGTCTCATCATTTGCCATTATTGCATTTTTTTTTTTTTCTTAGCAAGCTTTAGCAGAAACAGAATGATTCTACAGTTTAGCAGAGTTACTCATTTTAGAACAGGTATGATCCCATTTAATAGAAAATTGTAGCCATGTGGTTTAAGTGCATTTCTTTTGTGGTAATTATGTTAAATATCTCTCTTTGTCTTCAAATTCCTTGTGCTTTACCTAATTCTTTTTAGAAACAAAAACTGATAGCCTGTATCAGGCCTATTCACTGTGGTCTCTTGCCATAGAGAAAAAGACATATTTGTTGTTCAGTTCACAAGCCCTCTGGGGCAGCACCTGCCTTAGATAGTAAGTTTGGGTAACATTTTTACACAGTAGACACTAAAGAAGAGGCAAAAGTCCTAAAGTCCTCCTGTAATTCAAAAGATCCTATATAGGCTAATTCACACATTACTAAGAAAAATAATGATGATGATGATAATAACAAAGGAAAGACTGATAACAACATGAGCTGTATCATATAAACCTCATTTTCTCTTCAAGATGTTTATATGGCCATCAGGGTAGCAGAAATTTTATGCCTTCAGCATCCAGTAAGGCAAACTTTTGTTTGAAAGCAAAATGACAAAGAGAGTGAAATGAAATAAAAATCATCTCCTTATAAATTCTGTGGTGGTTTAGTTTTCTTGGTTTTGGTTTAGGCCTTCCTTGGTTACCAGGTGATAACTAAGGAAGTATTCCA
>JAWWTY010000088.1:4416913-4427368 GCA_035222235.1 Margarornis squamiger
AAGCACACCCTAGAGGCATTCCTGAGGCCTTTTACCAAAGAACCGCATGTGATACAAAGGACAGTGTAAAACTGTGCCACCCACAGGAGAGGTGCTTGGGCATTCCCACCTAGCCTGAACATATATTAATCCATTGAACTCTATGTTTCATGGGACCTTCAACAACAAGAAGACCAGGAGAACCAATGAGACACCATCAGGATCCACTTGGTGGATCCCGATTTTCTACTTAATCTGCCTCTTTGTCATTCTTCTTCTGTTCCCCCCTTTCCTATTTCTTTCTATCTCTCGCTACCTCACATTTACTGTTAAATAAAATGCATACTATTTACTTCAGCACATGATCTTGTTTGCACCTTAATTCAGGCAGAGGCGTTCCTCTAGTAACTTTAACAATCAGATCATAACAAAGGCCCCCGGGGGAAAGGTGAAGACTGCATTTAGATATCATCTGTAAATGGTGATGAAGGCAGTAATTGCATATGGCTCTTCCAAAGATAGTCATCTCTAACCTGGGTTTCCCTCCTAGGCTTGAGGCAGTTTAGAGGCTGCATGGCATGCATGAACAATGAGGAAAAGGAAACAGCCAGCAAAATCCTCCAGGACAGACCAAAACCTGCCTGCCCAAGCTAAGTTTTCTGATAAGGATTGCAACCACACTCTGTTTTCACTATACCTTCTCCAGGTGAACCTGACACAGTGTACAAAAACTGTTCTGAGTATTTCTGGGTCAACAAAATGCAACATAAGGGTACAAGATCTAGACTTTGACTGATTTGTGATAGAAAAGAGGCATCACTGACATTCAGACCAGGCTTTAGGTGCTTTGTTTCAGTGGGACTGGGACCTTCAATTCATTATAGTTCAGCTTTTTACCTTGGAGCTGCCTGGTGTGGAATAATGTTACAGTATTTCTTAAACAAGACAAAGAAAGAAAAGTGAACTGGCTAATACTTGTGATTCAGTATTGTGAAGATGTTTCAGGAAATTACGGCAAAGGAAGCAGTCAAGGCAGTGAGGAAGCCTAGGATCACACATGCATGAATTCCTTATCCTGAGACTGGTTCAAACCAGTCCTTACCTTGGTTTGGAGTCGATTCATCTTGCTTGTCTCCTTTAGGCTTTTTCTGTGGCACTTCTGTCTCAAATGGATTTTCTTCTTGTTCATTTGATTTTTGTGCCTTTTGTTTATTTCTTCTTTTATTTTCTTCTGCTTGCTAATGATGGGAAGAGAGAAGGCATCTTTCAGTGACCCAAACAGCTTCTCTAATACTTAGTAAATAAAAAAATTCAATAATTCTCTATTCCTTACACTTTGTAACTTCTTTTTAAGTTCCAAGTTAGCCTCCTTGTAGGATTTGGATGTCGCATTGAGGTAATAAATACTCAGGCTAAATTTAAAGAATAATAATTTCTTGTTAGACAATGATTTAAAGACTCAGAACATTCCTAAAGCAATAATTACAGTTATGATAACATTCCTGTAGCAACAATTACAGTTGTAATAATATAAAGACCATATATTTTCCTCATTTATTGTGCCTTATCAGTACTAGTATTCTGACAACGAATGATATATTTCCTTGCAGTATGAGAAGGCACTGTTACTTCAAGGGGGAAAAAATGAAAGAAATTATTGTCTCTAATAGTACTCTACATTCAATGTTACAGTAGCTAAGGAAGATGTTCCATAAAGTAGTGCTTCACTATAAAGTGTGTTCTAAAGCATAACTTCTAAAAGTCAATTAACTCATAGGATCTACCTTAAAAATTACTAAATCATATTTATAAAAGCTATAGAACTAATAGAGTAGGCAATCTGAAATATTGTGAAAAAAACCCACAAAAGCATAGTTTTTCATTTTTGTTTTTAATTATAACTGCTTCTTCTAGTAAACAAAAACATAACTGCACAATGCAGTTTTCATTTTCTAATGTATGGAATTACTGTAACTATGGAATTACTAGCTTTCACCCCCCCGATTTAATTAGAAAAAATCTAATACAAAGACTTTTATTGACATAATCAGTAAATAATTAATGATATATAAAAATAACAATATAATAAGTATCATATAAATAATATATGTGATATATATAATATATAACATGTATCTTTTTATACAATATATAGTATATTTATGCTATAGTTGTATTTTCTATTTATATCATTATATAATAACAATAATAATAGTAATAATAAGGCACATGCTGTTTCCTCCGCTTTCCCTGATTTTGCCTTGCATTTTCCCTATTTTTTTTTCTTCTTTTCTTTATTTACTTTTTTGTATCTTTGCCCTTTATTGTTAAGGGCTAAAATAGAATATGGTGTTAAATGGACCTTGGCAAAATTTCGTCTCAGAATTTTGTCTTGCTCTTGTAAAATCCTTCTGCAAATTGTATTGTATTCTGTAATCATCTCTATACTCATTCACAGTTCTACAATGCAAAGTTAAATCCAAGTTCATGTATGTAGAATTAAATTTTAGTTCAGCAGTATGCTAAGTAATCCTACATACATATACAACAGGTTAAAATGCCTTTATAAAGCAAGACAATACAATTTCTAAGAACAAATATTCTGAGGTAACTTTGCTTTATCAGGTACTGACTGACTTACAAAAATCTCCACTAGCTCTATTTTATAAAGTCTTCAAAACCTTTCCTCACACCTTTGTCGCAATAGCTTAGATTACAGTCTTTATAAATGAAAGGCACCTAAGATTATTGAGAATAACTCTGCTCCATGGTGTTCATATTTCTATTGAACTTGCTAAGGATATATGATGTGCTATTCTGTGTACTGGACAAGGTGATCAATGCTACAGCCCTTCAGATTCCCTATAGATTTTTTCCATTTTAATAGTTTTGTCATTATTGCGGCAGCAACATTTTTGAAATGAATAATGAAACAAAAAAGAAAGCCATTGAACAAAATAGAGATAACAACCTTTCTGCAAACAAACACTAAGTATGATCGTATAAAAGATTCATGAATTCTTCAAGTCCCTCACCACTAGACAGTCATCACTGTATTTAGTTAGATATTCAGGCAATAAAGATTCATAGTGAAAGAAACTTAACAGACCTTATAGTTAACAATCTATACGTACACCATCAGCAATATAAAGGGTAGGATGAGTCCAGGGTTAGAGGCATAGCCAAATACCTTCCCGAACCAAGAAGGGAAGTCATGTTCCAGAGTTTCTGATATGACTTCAAACATTCTAGTTTTCCCACTATTAAACAGAAAAGTTGACAATCATCATCATGGCTAGGCTTCGAAACGAAGATTTGAGAAAACTGACAATATGCCACATTCAAATATTATGGTAACTATGAATATATATGCTACTCACATCACATCCAATCTGGGAAAAGGACAATAAACCATATTTTAACTTTATTTAAAACTTTACACTCTGGAAGGAATAGTATCTTAAGTAGTATCTATGTATTCTAAGGAGGAAAGTAGACACCAAAATTCATATTGTATGCTAATAGTTTTTGTCTGCAGTTGCCCCCAAGATTACTCCTCAATGAATCAGTGTACTGAGTTGTGAACTCCTGATCATTAACCAATGAATGAAGTGAAATTTGTGCTCTATGAAGACATGGAAGAAAATTCAAATCTAGTTTTCTTTATGGCTGGTAAGCAAAAAATAGTCTGCTTGCAATTGGTTTTTGTTCAGCACTATTCAGCCCTATTCTCTCTTTGCTACACAGGTCAGCGGCTGTGCTTCAGGAGATTTTTGTTATTTTTGCAGCAGACTAATTACCTTAATATGTAATTGTTCCAGGGCCAGTTTATCTACAAAGTATTTTCTCCCTAGACTATTTTAATTCAGAAACATATCAATAGATGTTCTGGAAGTCTCTTACTGGTTTTTTTGCCTTTGCCTGTGACTCATAATATGGAGTTTGACATTTTCAACAGAGCAAGATTGCTAAAACGGCTCTCTGACTCTCAAGATTAATTGGCAATTTTACCAAAACAAAAAACAACAAACCACAAATTTCATAATAAGTGAGACACTGCCCTACCAACAGGAAAATGTTTTCCTTTTTAAATACAGAGCCATGCACTATGAGTATTTATCCACTCAGTGCTCTACTGTGGCATTACCTATACTCGGCTTGAATGAAATTTCATTAGTTTCAAGTGCTTGCCCTTCATTAGTTTCAAGTGCTGCCCATTAAAAGTTACATTGGGTGTTTTACATTTTTGATGAAGAACAACATATCTCTGCATATGACAGAGAAACAGAGGCAGGCATTATCATCTTTCTCATTTTGAAGAGTAATCTTCCTATTTCATTAATATCCAATTCAATAACTGCTTCTACTCAGATCTGATCTCAGATGTCTCCCTCTGGTTTTTTGCTATGACTCAAATAAAATATCTTAATTTGTGTCTTTTGCTTTGTTATCATTTCTTCTGCAAATTCGAGTGATTTTCTGCCTCATCAGAATTTTTGTCATGTCATGCAAGTCTCCCTTTCTCAACCTGTGACTGTTGCAGGTGTCTAGAAACAATCTCTCTTTTTGCCCTTGGCCAAAGTTAATGGAGCAAGACTTCTGCTTCTTTTCAAAGTGCACTGGGGATCATGCAGATTGCATTTTACTTACAACAATAATGTATTATTAAACTTTTCATTGCAAACAGAATGTCTTTTTTACTATTGTCCTACTGTTGCTTTTTTTAAATATTTTGTTTAAAACCAAGGACTCAAGACTTTGGAAATTCTGAATTCCATATCTTGACTGTTGTTGTGTGCACATTATATAGTCATATCTCATGCTACCTGACAGGTAGAGATGATGAAAATGGTCCCAGGTAATGTGATAGAAGGTCCCAGGTAATGTGATAGCAGGTCCCAGGTAATAGAAGAAGATGTGGAAAAATCTAAACTAGCCTGAATGCAAAGCATGTGTTTGCATAGTCAGGGCAAGCCAAAGTGTTCAGAATGAACTAAGGAATATGGAGGTCTTGAAGACTTCAGAAAAAAATTCAGCTTCACAGTGGTAGTACAGACACATGAAATTATGAGAGCTGGAGAGAATTGTGACAGTCAAAGACTAAACCACAATATATTTAGCACACCGTCATACATTATGATATACCCTTCCTACATGGCATACAGACATTTCCTAAAAGGCATCACTTTTAAGCTAACAGACTGGATATGCACAACAGATCACTGCTCTACTCCTTAAGAATAGCTTGTCTTTAGTGCAGCAGTAATGACATTTTTTTTACATTAAAATTAACTAAAAGAAACTATTTTCTGTTCTACACCTCAGATAAAACTTTCTAAATAATTATTCAGTTTTCCAGCATTCCAGCTTCAGGAATTTCCCACAATGAGAAATGTGACTCAATTAAACACTCAGCCTATCAGGTACTAATATTTATTATAGAAGCACTATTTCTTTACTGCATCATTCACTCTGATGTGGTGAAGCAGTTCACTACATCAATTACAAACGGTGGATGTAAAATGAAAAGAACCTGAAAGGACCACAGTCGAAAGATGGTGGGATGGAGACAATGGTGTACACAGCAGGCAGTGTGGAAAGAAAGAGGATGAAAAGCAGCATGGCCATGTAGAAATTATTGGATCTGGAAGCCTTGAAGACCCTCTCTTGAGGAACATTGCAGCACATCACTGCCCAGCACTGCAGGTACATCGACGTGTGGAGACGGAACACGTTGATTGCTGGGAGACACGGAGCATAGAAAGATCCCATCCTAGAAAAGAAGCAAATAAAAAAATAACCACTTTGTTATAGGACTTCTGCCTTCCTAGATATGCCACCCATTCCCTGTGTCAATGTTCTTTGCAGCCATACACACCGTGCACTCAGAAATTCACAAAACCATCTTTGTGGGGGTTTTTCACTAGTCTTTTCTCTTTGTTCTTTTTTTAAGAACTGGAGGTGAACCTTTTGTTTCAGTCACACTTTCTCTGCAAATTAAATTATCATTTGATGAAATATTATTCATTCTTAATTTGTCCAGGTAGCATCTAGCTTGTGTTATATAAAAACCAGGTATTACCAACCTTTATAGCTAGAAATGAACAAAGTAATGTGGGTTATATTTCATTATTTTTCTTAATATATATTACCATTTTAGGAAGGATATTTTTGCTTAGTTGATATTTATTTAAACGTCTGTTGCCATAGTCATTTAATGCATCATGACAATAATCTGTTTATTAATTCTGATGAACACTGCTTTTTCTTCATTATATGTGGTTGTATGGTTATGGCACTGACACAGTTGGCATCGTTTGATTTTTATCACAGCTTGTTTCTTGTGTCATGTTGACTGAAAAACAGTTACATTCATTTGTCTAGTCCTGTCTTTTATTCCATTTCAGATGAGCAGAAGCATGTGAAATAGAATTTAGAAAGCTCAAATAAAAAGTTAATTTATCTTATGTATGTATTAATGATAAACATTTTTTCAGCAGTGTGTGTTTGTCATAACTCAGTCAATCTTTTTTTTAGTCATTTGACGTACTTGCTTGAGTTTAAATCACCAGATACCACTTTAAAAAACACCACACCTCTAGTACCTTACTCAGCTACTCAACCCTGCAAATATCAACCAGTATGAAAATGTGATCCCAGCTCTGCAATAAGCAATGAAATGAAGGATGCTGTATCTAGCATCACAAAAGCACAAGTCAGTTTCTGTGCCACAAAGTATATGGCAGCTTAGAAGGGCAGACAGTCTGTATTTATAATGAAGTACAAAAATGATAGATAGGTATAGACGTTTTGTTAGGCAATAATCAGGAATCTATTCCCTCACCAGTTCCCAATATCTCTCAGGTAGAGAACGATTTTCAGCCTATCTTCCAAAGTTTTAATTACAGCAGCCAAAAGCATTAATGACAACAACTGGGTATCAAATGAAAAATGGAGCTTATGCTGCAGCCTGATGACCAGCAGCCTAAAAAATGCTTCCTAGCAGAAACATTCACTCCAGAAACTGGAATCGTAATTCTAAGGCAGATAACAAGAGGCCAGATGCAAAGCTGAACTGTTTTTGTGAGATGCAGGACACAATGTGGATGCCTCAGATGCCAGCAACAGGGCTGGACAACCTCCAGCCCTACTTATGGCATGCCATTGCTGCAAGGCCATGGGTGGTCCCATGAACATCCCCAGTGATAAATCCTCCATGTGAATGAGCCCACAGCGTGGCTGTCAGGTCCCTGGTGAATCCCCACAACAGGCTTTGGTTGTGGGTACTGCAAGATATTTGCAGCCCCTTTCCTGGCTGTATTTCTGTGGCATTCAAAGATTGTGCATCAGTAACAGTGTTTGCACATTTGCGTGCCTGCACAGTGAAGTGTAAATACATTTGTTTTAAGGCCTTTTTTTCACAGGAAACATGGGAAAAGAGTGGTAATGTATGTTGAAAGGCTGAGATTCAAAGCAAAACAGTACAGCAGGCAGTCAGACAACAGAAGTATAAGATTAGTCTATGCCTCTTTTTACTGGTTGGTCTTACCAATTCAGTGCAAAATCCTGATGTATCTGGTCCCACAATCTTAGCCCAGAACTAGTTTTGAAGTGTTCTTACTGATTGCAGTGTACCAGAGTTCGGTATCTATTTCACTATACTTCCATCAAACTAAAGAAATGGGACACGATCAGGATTTTGGAAGAATCCTTCACAGATACAGCTAAATCCTGCCATCCTGCAGATGCAACATGCTTTGTCACACCTACCAGATCATGCCTTGGTTAAAGATCAGTCCCAGCACATTTCCACTTATATCAAACTCTGAATATGATGGCTGAAAAAAATGATACAGATGTTTTCATTAAGTTTGCAGAAAGGGTTTAAGATGACTTACAGTAAATTAAAATCTCACTTCCTACATCTGCAGCACGCTGGCATCATGTTGCAAGGCCTCATTATCAGATACTTCTTATCAGTGAATATTGAAATAGTACAACTGAAGGGCAGGAGGCAGTCTTTTATGTAATTTGCAGTATTTTACTGAAAATCTTTTTGAGATTAGTTCAGAGGAAGGTGCCAAGGGAGAATTAAAAATTATTCTGGGTAGTGGGTGAATTTTAAAGCAACAATTCAGAAATTTTCCATTGGAATGACTAGTGATGGTCATGCAATGTGTCGTCCAATATGGAAACAGCCAAGACATTTAATGTGACTAATGTGATTTAATGTGACTTTATACCTGATTGAACTATAGCATTATTTTTCATATTTTAGCACTTAGACTGTTGAAGAATTCCTTTTAAGCATCAATGGATGTTGTTAACATTGTTGTCCATGCTTAATATGAATATCTTATTTCTAAATTGAGTGTGTTTGATTCTAATTTTTAATTTAAGATTCAGCCATGGAGTCTCATTATTACTTCATCTGCTGAAGAAAGCCCTGTATCATACATTTTTATTTCCAGTGTAGACTCATAAATACCACAAGAATTATTTAGTCTTATATTTCTGAACTCTGCATTTGACCCTCTTCATTCTGTTTTTCCAAATTTTTCATCATTTCCACATCTGTTTTTTTGTCCTAATTATTAATTTCTAATTCATGAATATTTCCACCTGCAAACATTGAATACACTGAATTTAAGCAACAATTAAAATACATTCATGCATGTTAGTTTGTGTGTATATCCATCAGAACAAAGCTTTTTGGTAAGAAATTTTGGCTGTAAAATTTTTGTGTGCACCTAGACGTCTATTTCAAACATATTATTTATGTGTGGTTTTGCATTTATATATTATATTTACATAAATACCATATACAGTATTTATACAGTTTACATTCTCACAAGATCTTATTTACTCATCTTACTTATAAAAAAGTATTGATACATCATAGCTGGTAACTTGCATGATTCACAATACTAATGGACAAAAAGACCATGAATAATGTGTGTCTTCCAGGTATCAATTATATTGACGATTGATAGAGGGAGTAAGGAGCATGAAATGCAAAAATAACTCTTCCCTTGCAACTGAACCATGACAGAGTTATTCTATTAAAATCATCAATTAAACTAAAAAATTTGACTTGTACTAAGCTACATTTTTGGAATATTTGAAGTCCCCACACTCTTTCAATGTAGCTTTGTGTATATATACACATATATATGCATGTTTACTGTGAACTGCTATATTTATGTTGCTTGTATTTATGAATCTGCTTTCATACAATGAGCTATTAAATAGATTACTAGTATTCAACTTGAAAAACAGCTAAAGAGACCTGTATAGGGTATGCTATCAAAAGCAACGTGGAGAGATTAATAAGATCATAAAGAATCAATTAATGGATGAGTGGTCTTCATAATATAGGGGCTAGCATTAACAAATAAAATAATTTGAAATCTAATTTTTAAACAAATAAAAGGAACTAGTTTTCCCACACAACACGTAAACTAGTTTTGGGAATTCTTCGCCAAAGAATATCTTGTTTGTCAAAATTATTTAGGATACAGGGAAAGTGTAAAAATTAATGGATGATAGATTCATGGCCACTAACCACAGAGACATAGGTAGAGCTCATTCCTAAAGAACCCTTTAAGATCAGATATTTACAAAAATTCAATGATTTCCAGTTTCAATTTCTACTTCCAGCTGTTGTTTCTGGCAGCATACTGAACCTGAGGACCATAATGGACCAGACCATTATAGACAGACCTGATAAACATGACCAGACCAGACAAATATGTCAATTATAAACTGGTTGCAGGATCCCCTACAAGGAGATGTGTTGTTGACAATTTCTCTGACCATGCTGTATTCAAACTCCTCCATTTGATTTTGATATTACAAGGGTTATAATTTATTTGTGCACAACCTGACTGGCTGGTAGTCTTTGCCTCGGGCCCTACACCAGTAGTGTTTGGGACAAAATGCAAAACCTTGAAATAATGCTAAAATTTCATAGGAGCCAGTGAATAACAATGTGATTACCATATCAGATACCTGAGTTTTTTAGTAGAAAACATCAAAATTTTCTCTTCCTCTGGAAAATTATAATTTCCTAAGATGAAATTTTTAATAACTCAAGAAGCTTTTACATGTAAGAAGGCAAAATTTTGAAGGGAAAAAGGAAAAATTACGGCAGAACAGGTATGATGACTATTCATGCCAAAGTACCCATGCTAATCTTAAATTACTTAGCTCTTTTCTGTTCAAAACAGGCTTCAGGAACTTTCCAAGCTTTTACAATACCATGACTACCATTTATGAGATGAAAAACAGCATCAAACCTTGCAGCATAGGTACCTTAGCTGGCAAATTTAGCCTAGATCAGATGAGTGTAAAAGAGTGAAAGTCTCAACTCACGAGTGAAGCATACTTTCTTACTGTCATAGTTTCAAAACTCAGTTGGAATTCCTTCCAAAAGCTTGGAAGCCAATGCCTTAGTGTTGATAAAGAGGTTTAACA
>JAWWTY010000088.1:4427468-4439220 GCA_035222235.1 Margarornis squamiger
ATTGTTTGGTTCTTTCTGGATATAGATATATATTTATCTGTGTATTTTGGTTAAGAACTGTTATCCTTTCATATATATATATATATATATATATATATATTTTCCCTAATTAAAGTTCTGCTTTCTAAATTTAAGGAAAGGGATGATTTCTTGGCCAACATAGATATCTTAGTTCTCCCCTTGAACTAAGACACTTACGCTACTGAATTTACTAAGTTACTAACCTTACTAACTTTATCTCAGTTAAACTAATTCTAATGAAAAATATATAAAATAAGATTTCTCAAAAAAGTTCTTTCATATTTTTCTCCACAAGGTCTGTGTGCTAGAAGACCCTATCCAAATCTCCATAGAAACCAATGTGATTGTATTATGAGGAAGAGAGAATGAGTCTTCAATATGTACCTAGTTCTTCAAAAAAATGTACCTAGTGTTCTTACACAATCAAATAAATTAAAAAACACCTGAAGTTACCAAAATCTAAAGAAAAGGACAAATATTAGGGCATAAGCAAATTCTGAGAAAAACTAACACAATGTTGTTCAGGGATTTTGAAGATGATGTGTCTAGCTGAAAGTTAACTGTAGGATTGAAAGGGAAATGCAATGTTACACAAATTTGAGGTGATAAATAACAAAGACATTTAAAATCAGATACTTACAAATCCATACTCTAAGTCCCAGCACCAGCAATAATTGAAAAACCTAACGAAGACAGCTCTCAAGAAATCGCCAATTAGAATTGTGATGTATGTTGTCATCGTGTCAGAGACTGTCAGACGCACAAATTCCTGTTAGAGCAATATTCTCTTTTAAGTATATATTTAAGCAAGTAATAGCTAAAATAATAATGAAATACTGGATTAAGTCTGTGATTGTTTTTACCTACTTCAGCGTGGAAAAGACTCTGATTCTCCTATAAAATCACTCATTCTGTAATATGCCGAGAGAAATACTGCCCCTCATTTGCTAGGAGTATCCTGTGCTCTAATTTCCAATCATATTATCAGGTGAGACTTCCAGCGTATGATTAGACTGGGAAATCTTTCTAGTTAAGATTGCTGCTATATCAGAATCTGAGCCTATTATCTTAAACTTCTTTTGATCTCTTTGACTTTGAGATTATTTTAAAAAAAAATAAAAAAATAAAAGTGAGTATCTTCTTTCTCAGGGAGTTCCAATGCCCAGTGAATACGGAGAGGAAAGAAGAAAATCCTAATGCTCATTCATCTACTTTTATTTTGGTATGCTCCACTATAGCTTACTATCACAGGCCTTACCCCAATAGTCCAATAAACTATTACTCTTCCTGATCTGAAATTAAGGGGAAAGTGATGAGCTATTAGTGCTAGCTTATTATTCAGCATCAGTGAAAAGAATAGAAGGCCTGATTTTTCTGCCTATATGCTCCCTGATGGTGATTTATTCATTGAGGAGGACAGACTGTCTGAGTGATGGAGCAACAGCAAATATGATTCAGTATTAAATTTGTTCTTGTGGACAAAATAACAGTGAAGCGTGATCAAATCAAGGAAAAAGGCATGTTAGAAAATTGTTCGGAAACCACATTTTATATTGTTGGATTAATAAATGTTCAACTGAAACTAATAAAATAATTGAGCAAATTTACCAGTAGATCGCTGGTGCTATTTTGCATTATATTATTTAGTTAAAGACAGATGCCTTCTCAAAAGCATACTGCTGTATGAGCTGCCTTACATACATGTCCTTATTTTTCAAAATTGTTGAACATGTTTTGCAAGACAAAGACGGAGTCAGGAAGAGGAAGATAAGTCAAGAGGACAGTGAAAAGGAGGAGAAAAAAGGAAATGTTTTCAATGCTGTCAACTAACAGGAGAAAGCATTTCCTTCTAGACATGCTTCAAAAGAAAAGGAAATAATTTTTTAAAAATATTTTTAGTTCAAAGAAAAGTGCCACATCTTTTCTGCTCACATTTTACCACCTTAATGACACCTCTTAGCAGAAATAAAGAGGGTTTAGATATCATATCCTGTAACAGACTATGACCTATTTTCAAATATGAGCTCAAAGCAGTTACATTACCTGTCCCACCATTGTTTCCCAGCATGGTCCTCTGGGGACATCAGCAGGATCAACCTGTATTGGAGGAGCGGTCGAATTTTCTGCAATAGTACCATTGTATAGACTGGCTTCCCATATTGTCATGTTATACTTGACTATCTTTTCTTCTTCCAACTAAGTAAAGAAATAAATAGGGGGAAAAAACTCAACAACAACATCAGCTTGTTATCAAATCTCAGCCTCTTCTATTCCAAAATTTCTATTGCTAACTCAGGCATGGATATAATTTAAGTACAGAAAGAAGAGTAAGTCTTTCACTGACATGTCTGCTGACTGGAAGTCCTCAACCTTGCCTAGCTACATGTTAAAAATAGTGAACAGAAGTAAATATCTTGCCTTGAGGTTGATTTCATCCATTAGGGCAATAATGAAAGTGTAGAGATTGCCAAGAAAAAGGGCAAATATTCGTCCCAGCTGCCATCTTAGAGCTATTCGAGGGTGGTAATTTTCCAGAGAACTGATTACATCAAACAGAGTTGGACCGAACATTCCTAAAAGTGACATAACCATGTTCACCTGAGAAAGAGTGGGGAAAAAAGGTTTGAGTTTACAGTGAAATGTTAGAAACAAGTTCTTCTATTATTACTGATTTGGATGAAGGATATATTGCCATTACTACTTTATATTAGGGTTTTGATTTAATAAAAAACAAAATCCACACTAGGTATCATAAGTTATCTTCACAAAGGAAGAAAGGCTTGAAAAGTCAGTTGCAATCTACTGCAGATAGATGTATGATTTTTTTTTTTTTCATTTTCCATTTCACATAAACCTCCAACGTATTCCAATGTTGATTATTCTGGCTAGAACCTATAATTTAACCAAAATTCTACCAAGGATTTAAAACCCATTTTTAGTACTGGTTTATGCCATCTTCTCTGCTACATCTTCCCCAAAGACATATTCTATAAAAAAGCATTCCTACACTAATTTCAGTTTAACTGAGATCTTACCCAAAGTTAATCTAGATGTCACAAAATCATAGCATCACAGAGTATCTCAAGTGGGAAGGGGCCCATAAGAATCATCAAGTCCAGCTCCCTGCTCCCCACAGGACTATTTAAAAGTAAGCCATATGAATAAGACTGTCACCCAGACACTCACTGAACTATGACAGGCTTGGTGCCCTGACTACTTCCCTGGGTAGCCTGTACCAGTGACTCACCACCCTGTCAGTGGAGAACCTCTTCGTAATGTCCAATCTGAATTTCCTCTGATGAAGCTTCATTTCCTTTCCCTGTGTTCTGTTGCTGGTCCTCAGAGAGAGGTCAATGCCTGCTGCTCCCCTTCGATGGGATCACCTCAGCCTGCTCTTCTCCAAGCTGAACAAGCCAATTGACCTCAGCTGCTCTTGCTTCTCAGAAGTAATATGGCAGTAGAAAGGCGCTATACTGACATATAATTTCACTCACAAATGCGTACATTTCCACTCCTAAAAATTTACATTCATTTGACTGGTGTTCTTAATAAATAGAAGTAAATAGTTTTCTTTTTGTTTTGCCTTTTTTTTTTTTTTGTCTTCTTGGGTTTTAATGACTTTTAGAGCTAATAAATGGATTATTTTTTTTTTTTTTTTACATTTGTAGGCAATTGGTAGTGTGTTCTGTGCATGACTTTTACCACCCCATGAGAAATAGGTAGATATTTTACTAATCATTACAGGAATTCACTATTGTTTCTTATTGATTTAGATAGCATTATTTGTAATTGGGATTGACTTGTTAAAGTAACAAGTCATTGTTACCCAATAACACTCAAAAGAGAAACAACCAAACAAAAACTTGTAGCTATCATCTGTTGCATCATTTGGATTTGTAACTCAAAAAGGCAGAATTTATATTTGAATGACCTGCTACCTTTTACCTTATTATATTAACAGCTCTGTTGAGTTTCATACACTTGTGCTTTGAATATTTTTTTTCTTATGAGAGTGGTTGATATTTCTATTTTTTTTTGTATTTATAGTAGGCAATGAGATTTTTGTCATAAAAATATTTTTCATTACTCTTTGCACTGAACTGTGCAAACACTTTGACCTTAGAGTCTTCAAAGTATCTAACATAGTTTGTGACACATTGTCTCAGTCACCATCAAACCAAAGAATTTATGCTTAATAACTTATGCCCAAATAATTTATGCCCAAAATGGCAGAGCTGCAGTAGTCAACTATAGTCTCATCATGACTAATTACGAATTCCTAAAATTCAGACTAATTGTAGCAGACTCCGTATCCTGTTTATCAATAGAAATGTTGAGTACTGCTGTGATACTGCTCAGTGTTGAATCAAAATCCTCACTGACTCTTGTGACTCATATACTTTCAAGGCAACAAGTCCCAGGAGCAGATCTGTACATAAGAGATGATGTTCTGGGTCACACCAAAGGCTGACCAAGCCAAACAGGTGGCCAGGGATGAGCAATAACAAAGCACACACATATGAATAAGTCATAGACTACAACTATATTGTTTGGGAACTTGTTCAGTTAGGTCTGTTCATTATGCATTTAGTAACACCCAGAGGATTTCTCTTTCGTGCCTTATATAAATCTTCCTTCAGACAACAGTAAGTTTTGGCACCCATAGCACTGGCATCCACCATCTACTATTTATTCCCCTTTGCTTTTTCTGAACCTGGCTTCTACTTAATTTATGTGATGTCCCTTAGTTCCTATCCTGGATAACATAGTAAATACATATTTTGGAAGAAAAAGTATGTTCTTTGGGCAGTATGTTAAGTTTATTGAAATTTTCCTTTTTGTTGCATGAGAGAGGCAGGGCAAAAGGCATTGGCTTGTTGTTTTTTTCTCTCAAACATTCAGTTTCTATGTTTTTATTATGCTCTGTATTTTTTACCACTTATCTGAAGCACGTATGTTTTTTCTCATTTGCTTTCTGTCTCCATTTTTCCAGGCCTTGGCTGCTCATGCTCCCCATCTCTAGGTCAGTTCTAATTTTGGAGAACAGATGTTATTAGGATGAGTGAAACAAAGCACAGCCATTTACAAAGTTGAATAGTGAGAAATTATTACAACCAAAAATGCAGTGCTTTAATGAGACAAAATGCAACACATTGATTTTTCAAAATACAAAAACTGTGATGCAGTTCTAAATTTGAAAAGTATGAATTTTTCTCAGATAGTTTCATAGATATCATCATATTTCTAGTTTTCTTGGTAAGGGTTTTACTGAATGAAAAAATCATCCATTGGTTTTACCCACTATTCTATTTCTAGTTCAGTTTCAGAAATTAGTTGATTTATATTCTGGGCTTCTTGTAAACTTGAAGCTCAGTTGCAGATTTTGTTCCCCTCATTGTATCAGTGGCAGTTTTACTGTTCTGTGTGACTTAAAAATTGTGGAAAGGTATGCCAGAAGAGGGGCAACTTGCCAGCATGCATACAGGATAGAGTTATGGTTGATAGTCAATGTGGTCTTATATTCACACTCTGCTGAGTGAATATCAAAAGCCCTCTCTGCTCCAATAGAGAGAATTTTCTCTAAGAAAGGAATGACAATCAAGAGGCACACACTGATTATTAAAATTGTGGTTTAAAAGATGCTTTTTCTTTTTCTAACATTAAGTACTTTGAAGACTAAGTCCTGCTCTTACACTAGGAAAGCTAGAAATTTACTGCTTACAAGAGCTTTTCCAGCTGCTCTGAAACTCATACGAAATCCTGTCACTATCTAAGTCACATCTAAATACCAACCCCACTAGCATACTAAACTGTGCCAACACAGCATTAAATACTGAACACCCACTGTTTGTTGGTTAAATGATAACTTCATTAAGAATAAGTACTCAAATCATAACTTTCACTAACAGTGATTGCAGTAGTCATAGATTTGTCTAATGGCTGCTGCAGAAAGCTCTAAATAAGACATATTTTTCTAGTATATATTTTCAAATTAAAAAATAGATTTAGAAATTTTATTTCATAATGATAAAACTAACTGATTATTTCTGGAATTAAATAGATCATTGACAACATGGCATAATAACTTCAGTATGTACATACTCCATACTCACTTCTAGGAACATTAAATAGTAGGATATTTTTGATTCGGGTTCTGATTCAGAGAAATCACTCTGTCTCCTCATATGTTTTCTCTGCTTTGAAGTAGCTTTATTTTTAAAAAGTACAATAACGTATTTGAGAAAACAGGGTACTCAGTAGCAAAGAGATGCTCATACTACCTATTAGCACTACAAAATATCTTCCATCAAAGAAGAAAAGTCAGTTTTGTTCAGCAATTTTTATCCAATTTCAGAACAATTTGCCAAGGATATCAGTGGCTTTATTCTTATCTTTATCAAAATTTCCACAGTCATGGGAAAATTGGTACAGTGCAGAACCATGATTCATCCATAACCAACCACCAGGCCACAGCCATGCACGAAGAAGGATGCAATGGCTGATGAAATCCATCCGCAGTCCCAGTCTGCTGGTTTCCACTAATTTCCTTCTCTCCGTGATGATTGTATCTAGATCATTGTATCTGAACTGTATTCTGATAGAACTAGGTATTGCCAGTATGGAAATGGAGCTAAAAAATTGACAACATTTTGGAACAGGAGGGGTGTCAGGGAGAAAGAGCTCTCTTCCACAAAGTCACCAGTGGCACTTTATTACGCTGTGAGCTTCAGGGACAGATAAGAAAAAAATGTATTTACCCTGGATTGCTCCATGGACACTTTAATTGCATGTAAACAGTTTTCAATCCCTTACTGCATCCAGCATGATGAGATTTTGTGCAAAAAAGGCTTAGTAATTTTGTGAAGAATGTAAATTTTTGCATACTGCTGATTGCATTGTATGTAAGAGTTGCACTTTCATTTACTCTAACTAGTACCTCATTAGTGGGATTTTTTTCTCAACAAAATCTCAATTCATCTACTAATGATGCAAATATAAGGAAACTTGATACATAAAATAAGAAAAATGTGTAAATGTCAGTTACATAGAAGTCAAATATATTTATGTAATTAAATATTGATATCCAATCCAGGGCAATGTTTTCTACCTTGTCAATGTGCTAATCACCTGTCAATAGGAAACATTCTTTAGCCAAATAATGTCAGTGTTGCCTTATTCACTCTTCTCTAGAGATACACCTGCTCCAGATCCTAGCTCTGTGATACAGTGTCATCTTAGCAGTATTTTTTTTTTTTTTGTTATACAAATAAAAGTAAAACAATGAACATAAACACTCATGTTACTTACTTTGTAGATTGCAACATAAGCTAATGTAATACCTTTTGGTAGCACAGATCTTGTTAGTCCATTACCACACTTTTCAACTGATGGAAAGCTGAAATCCTGCTGAATTGTTTTCCTCTACTGATCCATTGACTCACTTAAGAGTTTGTGTTGCTTTAAAGCAGTTTCGTACATGATTTTTCTTTCCCAACAGATTACAATTCAGATCAAGTAACTTAATCCTGTCCCAACATTCCTATTTCTCTGGATTCCAGAGGTAGATTACTTGAGATTTTGGTCAGGTTTTGGATGTTGGCAATTCCAGACTGATATTCCTTGTTCCACCATTGTCCATCTCATCAACTTTCTGAGGCTTTAAGAAGCAAACTAATTTGACAACATACACAGCAGTATCTTTGCTAAGAAAGTAGACCTTTCCCAGGTTTTCATATGACAGCACTGACTTCAGGTGCACAGTGCACACTGTCACAGCAAATGCAATCACTATCATCCATATATACTTCTATCAGGCAGACTGCATCTGCTTTAGAAGAAAGCATTAGGCACAGATTAGGCACAAAGAAATGGTATAGGACTCCTGGACAGCACAGGTGAAACTAAAAGACATGAGTTTCAACCTGCTGCTACACTGAGGAGTTGTATCCATGAGGCCTCAGATAACTTTGTGCCCACACACCAGTAATTTTGCTTGGGCCAG
The DNA here is from genome assembly GCA_035222235.1 of Margarornis squamiger. NCBI lineage: Eukaryota > Metazoa > Chordata > Aves > Passeriformes > Furnariidae > Margarornis > Margarornis squamiger. Next base: position 4,435,492 of record JAWWTY010000088.1, read on the forward strand.
TCACAGGAGGAAAGCAACAGGACAGCCAGGAGAGTGAGTTCCTGGAAGAGATCACGTGAATACACAGAGTGTCTGGAAAAAAATCTTAAAAGCACAGAGAAGGAAACGTAAAGGCTTCAAATGAAAACTAAATACAAAATAACATTTGAAAGAGGCAACCAATATATTTAATGAAGCAGGAAACCAAAAGGCAAAAGGAATTCTTTTGTTAGACATTTACCACCCACACTCAGAATATTTAAATCATCAGGAATAAAAGGCAGCATGCAAAGCAGAGGAACACATCTTCAAACCACATCTATTACAGAAATGTGCTAGCACGAACTTCATTTCTTTCCCACCACCCGTAGTTCTCCAGACCTTCCAAGGCAAATTGCTGGGATCTTCTGACAACAAAAAAAATGAGGTAGCCACTTCCAGCAAGTGTGCATAGGGCTAAAAAGTTAGCAAGAACCCTCAGAAATCGAGTCAAGTGAATATTTTCCTCTTTTCGACTCTCCTGCTCCTCCACGATTGCTTCCTGCACTTGTTAGAAAGAAAATAATATTATGAATACTTTAAGGGACAAGGCCCCACATTACTTCCTAAATTCTTAGAAGTCAGCTAAAGAAATTACAAAGATGCAAATGCACAGCTATGCTTCATGTTTTCAAATGAGCTTGTATTCCCTCATAAAGTCTTCTTTAGGCCCTGGCAGATTCTGGGGGTTTGGCTCCTCAGGGTCCGCCTTGCCTTTGTTGTGTGTGTCCCTGCTGAATCTTGTTAAACTTGTACTCATGTGCCAAAAAGAAAAGAGCCAAGTTCTGTCAGCTTGCAAGGTGATATGAGGCTGAGTGACATGGCAGGATAAATGTGTGATTATCTGTCAGAAACGGAACTGTCACACCTGGAAAATGTGCATTTCTGAGAAAAGAGGAAGAAGTTTTATTCTGAAAGTCAGCTATTCAGAAGGAATAAAAAGATAGTCCAGATGTAGAAATCCCCAAAAAGGTAGATAGTACAGAGCTTCAGACTGCAGAATAAAATGTTTGCCTCCCATTTGCCCTTGGCCATGACTGATAAATATTAAGAGTTTTCACTCTGAACTGACCTTACAACAGGGAGTTTGGTTACAGCTTCTCACGTTGGCATAGAGATTAGTTGCCCAGGAGAGGAGCTGAATTCCTGCACTGCAATAATTGCCCTCCATGGCTCTTCTCTTTTTACAGCTTGTGTTTATCTCATAAATTAAAGGAGATTGCAACAGTTTTTGAACAGAACCCAAATGACCTCCTAGAAGCCAATACTTCACCCTTTCTCCCTGAGGTTCCTTGCTTGTTTGCAAGGATCACAGTAAAATTTCATGAGTTTATTTCACAAAATTAAGCCTTTGTCTCAACTGATTTGTATTATTCCCCAAACAGATTTCAGCATCCGACCCTAGCAGGCAGACAGGGAAAGCTGACAGTTTCGGTGCTTTCAGCTAGTGTTTCTTCAGTGTTTGTTTTTCTGGGATCTTTTCTTGATGACTTACACTGATTTTAAGTGCAGTTATCTGTTATGCCTGCAGTTGAGAAGGTGGGCAGGGTGAGGTGGTAAATCTGCTGTACCGCTACTGCAGACAGGAAAGTTGTTGTGTGCAACTGAGTAGTGCAGCTGCGCTGAGCCATGTTGTGAGACTGCAAGCCTAGCACCTTCTTAATTGTCTAGCAACACTTTGCTAGTGTATTCCCTGTACATTATTATATTGAAAAATAAATTTTCCTTTACATGCTACACAGGTGTGTCCCAGAGACCCCAGCGTAGAAACGCATTCTTTAATATTCAACATATAGAATATATCCCCTTTATAGTTTTCACAGTGATGCACATCACACCTTGTTCCAGATTCCTCATACAATGACTTTTGAAATCAACATACCCTATACCCTTCAAAGAGGCCTAAGAACATCTTGCAAACTTTTTCAAATTGGGCTCTTTTCCTAATTAATTTGAAAATGAAACGATGTTCTGCAAGAAAAGTAACATTTTTCTTATTGAAAAGCAAATGTACACTCAAAATTCTGAGGTGGATTCTTATGACATCATAAATAGCCCTTTATAGATGATTCTATTACTTTATCTTATGATAGCTGTTATCTGTAGGAAGAGAAGGTGGTAATGTGAGGTTAGCAAAATATGAGTAACATTTCCAAAAGAAGTTTTTCAGACAAGCATAATAGAAATTGGAAGCCATAAGAGATGAGAAAAAGGAAAATCTAATTTTTACAGTATAACCATTTTTCCAAAGCTAGTACTGTCAGCACAGAGGACACAAAAGACGCTAAACCTTTTCTTCCACAATTAAAATGAAAAAATAACATGTTAAGGCACAAAGACCCAGATTCAGAAGAGTATACAGATGTCAATTTCAGTTTAAGTTTCTAGGCCCCAGGCGCAGTTTACACTTGACCTTAGTTCCATCTGATTCACGGTAGAAAGAAACAAAAAATGTTACCTCTCCTTAGAGATCTGTTTTACCTTAAAGCTTGTTGTGATGGAGGCAAACTTATTATCTGCTGTCTCTGGATTGCCAATCAGATAGTCCCAGCTTGTGAACATTTTCCAGCTGAAATTAAAACTAGTGTCATCTCCACCACCATCATCATTTGCATTCTTTGCCATTCTACAAAAGGCAGAAAGACACAAGAAGATCTTGTTATAATTAGTTCTGCTTTGTGAGTGTGATTTTAAAATTGTTTCAAGTTCTAATGTTTTTTTGGGAAAAAACCCAAACATCCCATGTCATTCTTGCTGTCAGTTGTTATAATAAATCTTTTCTCAAAGGAAAAATAAACAAGAGAAAAGTATGGTGATTTTCATATTTAGACAATTTATGAGCTCACAACATACATTTTAATAAGAAAGAATGAATGTACTTCATTAACATCTTGGTAAAACTCTGCTGGATAAGAAACTCTGTAGAAAACCAGTATCAAGAAATCTCTTAAATAGAAATCTGCAGAGCATCCTGAACTGCAATAGATTTTATTAGATACTTCTTAAAGAGAAAAAAATAAATTCTAAAATAACAGTAAAAAAATACAACAAAACAAAATAAATAAATATAGCAAAGAATATAATAAATATTCTAAAATAATAAACCAGAAAAAAAACCTGCTCATAGCATGTAAAATATCACTAATAGAGCTTTCTATCTTCTATACACATACCAAAGAGATTTATAACAGTATTCAGAAAGATCAGATTATTTCTTCAGATTTGACCTAATCTCAACTACATAATTTTCTGTTTCAAAGGGTTGTCATTCATGTAATAACCATGGTCTTGCTTCTGCATAATCTGCCACCCAATTCAAACTAGTAAGTACAAGGTTGGAACGTACTGGTAAGGTACAAATCACTTAGCATTCAGTAATTGTTATATTGTTATAGTTTCAGAATCTTTCTATAGAATTCCTCCCCTTACCAACACAGAGCTTTAAGCTAACGCCCCAACCTCCTACAGTTAGTGAACAAAAGGAACAGCTGAATACCTGCATTTCAACTTAATGGCTTGGGGAAGGGTAAGAGGGGTTTTTTGGGTTTGGATTTGTTTGTTTTTTTTCTACCCCCTGCTTCTGGCAGCGTGCTGGGTAAGAAGCAGTTTGGTTTTTTCCTCTCTCCCGGCTTCTGCTGGGGGTGGAGGCATCTCGGAGGGACCGTCTGTTTTCAGTTTGGCTCTCTCTTTTCCCCTTTTCAGCTCTTAGCT
>JAWWTY010000088.1:4468028-4482494 GCA_035222235.1 Margarornis squamiger
CCCCTTTTCCCTTTTGGGGTTGCTTTGGGATTTGTTCTGTAGATTCATAGTGTTTGATTGTATATAGTTGTAATATACGTGAATATATATACATATCTATCTCTTTAATACAATTGTCTTTTGGTACTTTTTTTTCCCTTCTCTTTTGGGGCGGGGGCAGGGAGTCTGTATGGCCGGCAGTTGGGTTTGGCAGGGAGCCAACTCAACCCTCCACACCCTGCCTTACTGAATTACTGGAGAAGCATTTGAACAATATACAAATCACATTTTATGGTGACACTAAATCTAAATGCAATCAAGCACTTATGTTAAACTTTCTCCTATAAACCACAATATAGAGAAACAGTAGAGAGCATTCTTCAGGCACTGTATTAGCATCCTATAGGAAACTGAAATGCATTTTTGATGCTCAAAATGTAGTATTTGATGGAGGAACAAAATCTTCCCTATATGAGAGGTTCATATTCTGGTCTTGGGATTTTTTAAACAGATCTTCATATGATCCCACTTATCAAAAGTTCAGTGAATCCTTCAGTAAAATCAACTAAAGGTTACAAAAGCACTGTCTAGAATTACTCATTTTTCCAGAAAAAGTTTGGTAAGACCTCTTATCTTTACAGTATTAATATTCAAAGGGCTAATATCAGCTTATTAGCCTTTGACTCACCTAACTTGAGTTTATGTGATCCAGAGCAAAAGCTAAACTGCTACATCTTCCAGGATACATGATCTTGTCGTAATGACAGTATATTTGTATATAGCATTAAGTATATTTGAAGATATAGTCCATAACTCATTTCGCTCTAGGAAATCCAATCACTTGTTTAATTTTTTTCCACTGCAGTTTAAGGGAAACTTTCTCATCTTTCTAGATTAAGCATAGTGACAGTGTAATTTGAGTAAGCTATCATTTTACCTGAAGTCTTATTTAGACTGTAGACACAAATGAGCCAACAAGGCTAAAAGAGGGCATCCTGAATATAGGCTCAGACTAACCCATATGTCACAGGCATAAGACAGAACATCAGACGGCTCAAAACAGAGCTCCAAACATTGACATGTTGGCTGTTGAGAAAACTAAGGACAGAAAAAAATTAATAACGCCATAGTCTTTGCTCTGTGAGTTGTCAATTTAGCAGATCATGGGGGCTGTTTTATCCTTACTTTGTTTCACAAGTTGATTGTATACTTTCTAGGAGAGGCTGCTACTCAGATGTCATGGTTTGAATTTTTTTTTGAACTTATTCTATACTGCCATAGTTTTCTTGATTTTTCACTGTCAGAGGGGCAATGATTCTTGGAACTACCTCATACAATATGACTTACTGTTGTAATATTCCTGCTCCCATTACTGCTATGTAAAACTGACTGATGCTAATCAGTTCTGCATTTTGCTGCTACAAAAAGTTCAGTGCTATGCAAAGTTATCTATATCAAAAAATGCTGTCAGACTTTTTGCATATGCTGTAAAATAAATTTCTGCTTTATTAATTGTCAGGCCAATGAAATGGATCATATACAAATAGAGCCTTGCAAGCAATACTCTGTATTCATCTGAACTGGACCATGCTGGACATTTTTCAGTGCTGGAAAGACATCAGCCTAGATAAATAATAAACCGAGTGTTAAACATATGGAAACATCAGCAATGCATGCCAAGTACTAGTCAAAAAGAAGAAAGGGTTGCACAATATTCAATTCTATATATTTACATACATTACTATATTCTTCTTTCTGATCATGTAACTATGAAAGTATCTCTGGACACTCCTGAGAGAGTAAATATCACTAGACGTAACAGCTGTGAAACACATCAGAAATATTATACCAAGATCTCACAGAAAGTCTGTGGCAAGAGTGAATTAGTGAAGACTTGAACATCCAAAATTTAAGAACCTAACACTAGAGATCCCATCCTCTTAGTGTCTTTCCAGACACTGGAAAAAAAATGTTTAGCCCACCTTGGGCACAAAAGAAGGGAACCTGAAACACAGAAATTTCAAATAAAAATTACATTTCTAGAACCATCATTACACTCATTATTTGAAACTATCCTTGATTTTTCCTCATTTTTCCCAGTTAGTGTTTCAATTTTTTCTGCCAATGGACAAAACCAAAAATCACACAACCCCAAAAATATGTCCTGTCCAGCAATAGCTATGAATTTATAAAGTAAAATGTTAACTAGTACTGTTACACACACAGCAGCTAATATACTGCTTATTTTTCCCAGCTGAATTGACAAGATCATAAATACTATAGAATATTTATACTACAGAATACTACATATATGCTACATATATATATACATATATATATGTTTGTGTATATATATATATACATATGCAGACATACATATACACACATAGATATATACTACAGAATATTTATACTACAATGTGGTAAAGACACCAGTGTCATGGAAAACTTACTATTCTTAATATGTATGCTGTGTCCTGCAGACTTACACATTCAAAGGATTTCCAGAAGTTGACTCAGATGCAATAAAGTTTCCCTCTTTGCAGACTGCCCATTAAGAGAATTTGCCCAACTAGTTGTAGCCTAATCAAAATTTGAAAAACACAGATGAGGACCACAGGGAGCAAAGGGAATCCATTTAACTCACAGCCATTAATAGCTCATTTGTTTTCCACTTGTAATGAAAAATTCCTGATTACTCACCTTCTACTGAAATGTCAGAGACTGAGCTTGTATAGGTCATGTTGGCACTACGTCTGGCATTGGGTAAATCATCTGATTACACTCTCCTCTTTTCAATTTTCTTCTAGGCTGTGCTTACACATGCCAAGGTTTGAAAGCTGTCTCTCAGTTCATGGGTCAGGATTTCTCCTAGCCAAACTTTTCCCTCAGGGATGAATGCCTGTTGCACAATACCAGTGCAAGAATTTTAGGCTAAATCTGTTTATTTTTGTTACAAAACCTACAGTAGGTAGAGGAGGAAAATAATTCAGTGAGCAGTCCCCCAGTATTTTATGCCCTTCAGGAAAATATGCATAAAAGTTTGTGGGCCTCTGTGTCTTACTCTATCTCTGTGGATGCACCTGTGTTTCCCTACCTGTGCCCAACAAAGATCCAACCATGCAGTGCTTTTCCTTAACCAAGACTAGAGAACTGATGAGCTTGCAGGACCCACCGGCTACTGTAATAAAACAAAAGAAGACACCACACTTGCCTTGTGTCTTGATCACACAATGGTGTGATGGTGGGAAATTTTTCATTTTCATTGCAGTCTTTACTGCAAGAATTAGGATCAAAATATTAAGTGTTCAATGCACTATGAGAAGTCTGAGACTGTATTAAATCATACTAATCTGACCATACTGATCATACTGATCTGAAATGGGATTTACTTAGCTTATTGTCATTCACTCATAGTACTTTAAAATGACAAACACACCATAAAACGAAAAGAAAGAGTTTATGTTCAAGTTACAAATGTAGTGTTCTTAGTGGGTCTGAAGTCAATTGTATTTTTGACTATCTCGTGAGAAAAAGCTTCTTTTAAGGTTGATAAGTAGAGCTGATCAGCTCACCACGTATTCTCCTTATTATATTTAGAGGATAATAGGCACTTTCCAACTGCTCCCTTTAAAACATCGACTCAGAAGATTTTTGCTCTAGGTTGTCTTTTCCTGTATGAGATGCCAGGAACAATGAATTCACAGTCATGAATTCAGCATAATGAACCATACATCTCCCACTGTCATAGATTTTGCAGAAGACATGCTATGAGACAAGAATGACAAAGAATCGTTTCATTAAAAATATCAAGAAGCAAAAATGTATGGCCCTTGAATGTATTTTTTGCAAATGTTGCAAGAATATTCTTTGGGACTGTCAGCAGCAATGAAGCAAAACCTGCTATAAATAAATAGCAACTAGATTATCTTCTGAATCCTGTGCTAGATAATTCCAGCCCTTGGAACTTTTTAAGTCAGAAGTGGATTTAAAATTATATTCTAAAAGTGTCTCATGTAGTTCTAATGGAGGTCCAGCTTTTCAAGTGTTCTGAAATCAGAACACAGTCTTGAGTTTACTCACATCATCTTATCTCCAAATATACTTCTGCGACTAAGATAGTTAGATTTTATTAAAAATTATACATAGCATAAATTTTCATGAAAAAAAAAGTGTCAAAGTGATCATGATTCTGAAACGTAAAGATGTCCACCTTCTCCTGTTACAAAGCATGCAGTATTGGCTCGCCATGGGAATGCTATCCTCTGCAATTTGAATGAACAATAAAGTCACTGAATCAGAAGATAAGTCAGTTTGGTAAACTTAAAACCTTGATGTTCTTAGAATTTGCTCATTATCAATGGTTATAAAAATGTGTATGTTCTGTAGTCATGCTCATATTATTTCTTACTCAGATAAAAATTCTGTTGAAGCCATTCAGTAGTTTGTTTATGTTGTATTAAAGTCTGTGCTTGTCTCACATTAAAAAGAATTCCATTAGCATGTACTGCTTGAAAATTAAATTAACCAGTAAAGGGTAATCAGTAAAAGGTCCTTAGTAAAAAAAAACTGAGGGGAAGAAGAATAATAGAGGAGCTCAGACAACAAAAGGAAAAAAAATAAGATATACTTTTAGATTGAACTATGTAATATATTCTGCCAAAATGCTAAGCAGTCCCTTCTGATGTTTGCTATTGAAGTAGGACATATTTTATTATTATTGCGTGATACAATTATGGATTAAAAATATAGGAAGCCCTGTTTAGTAGTACCAGCCCTGGTACCTAGCAAGACCTAATGAATTCATTCAGAAACCAGTCTAGAATAAGGTCCCTGACAGTTTTCTTCCATGATGAAGAGATGTCATGCTCATTCCATACAAAAAAGATCAATATTTTAGAAAGAGTAGTATTGCACATGAGAACTGAAAACACTTCCCTTAATAAAGAGTTGCCTTGAACATTGCCAGAATAAGTCATTAGGCATTATAATCCTACAAAAACATTTCTTAGATTTAGAACAGTGTGGTATCAGTATAGAAACATTGTTAATCTTACTGTGAAGAATATCTGATATTTCATACCAAATATTGAAAGTAATACGAAAAGAAAGTATTGGTTTTGTTCAGCTTACAGAGGCCACAAAATACACCTGTTTCTTAAGTCTTTCCTACAAACTACATATAAATGTAAGACAAGTAACAGGGCTGTGGTTGCACTGTTTTGATTTGCTAACCAGTGGAAAGCCACACTGCCATGCTACAACTAGCCAACTTTCATAATAAAATACATTTCTGAACAAAAGAACAATGAATTGCGATTAGCAGGATTTTATGCTAAGAAGAGCAAGAAGAAAACACAACTTGCACACCATTGAGCTACATGCAGAAAATGAATATGTGCTTAAGTTGCATAATTATATTTATAGTTACCATTTCCTTCTGTTGACTCTTCATGTTTAGGCATCATGACTATTTCACAGGGCTGCTGCAGGTGCTACGTATACAGGAAAGCGTCTGAAGGCTGAGTGGTTCAAGATGAAGTACGCCACAACAGCATCATCCTGTCTGTCACTGAACGGATGGCGCTGGTGAAGTTTCACTCACTGAAATACAAGAAGATACTAATTTCCTAAGTGATTAATCTTTCATGAATGTTTAGCTCACTATTTAGGGTTGGCATGCTAGGATCAAAAGAATCAAATAAGTTGTTCACCTTCTTTATTATTATTGCTGAAAATAAGAAAAACTCTTCTGCAATGTACGTACATATGACTAACACTAATATTTAAATGCTGAAGTGACTTACTGAGCAAGGATGTTGCACAATGTCCACATGGGCACAGTCTGATGCTGTATGTGGGTCTACCCCTCCACATGTGGAGGAGGTTACAGATTATTTTTTTTTTGCCAGGAAAGCCAACTATTACCTTAGGCGTATTTAAATTACACAGCTTTAACACAGAACAGCCTGACATTAATTTAAAAAATCTTAGCAAAATGCTGATATATCTAGTGGTTTATGTTTGCATTTCTTTGCAATTCTATTAAGACTCCTTGCTTCTGCTTTTATCTGGATATTACATCCTAAGTTTACTAGTTTTACCCTGATTGACCTTTATCTAAGCTAAGGGTGAAAGAAAATAAAAAATGCAGTTAACAAGACAGGTGAGGCTTGGAAGTAAAAGATTTGAAGGAAGACATTACAAATAAAACAATATGTTACAAATGAAATAATATGTTACAAATAAAACATCAAATGCAATTCTTGATCTGCATTTAACTAGATAATTCCATCATAATTTCCCCATGCTCCTCATTTGAAATTCTTTCAGTGTAACACAGCTGAAAAAAAGTGTAAGCATCTGCAGAATATCCTACATTCTCAGATGCTCCTGAGTGATTTCTGGATCCTCTCACCCACATGACTATGAAAGCCACCTTTATTTCCTCTGGAGCTGTCATTCAGATGTCTGAAGGAAGTTAATCCAGTCATGCTGGTTATTTTACCTTTTAATTTTCAAGTTTGGGGTTTTGGGCTGGGACTTGGTTTGTTTTGTTTTGTTGAAATGTGTCCCTGTTTCTGTGAGAACACTATCGTTCTTTGTTTGAAATATTCCCAAAGAGATTAAGCTTACACATATAAGAGTCCCTATGCCTTTGTCTGCAGTCTCATTTAGTTATTACATAACATCCTAGACCCTGTGCTGTTATATACTTGTAAAAGTCTTCTAATTCAAGACAAGAAACATAAGAAAATGCTCAAATCATCTATGAATATCCATGGTTAAACAGTGTTTCAAGTTTCAGAAAAATAACAATCATGTTATAAAAATTCAGTTTTCATAGAATTCGATACTTTAATAACAGGAAAAAGAACATCTTGGGAAGAATGATAACCGTGGAATGAAATATAATGGTTCTGTAAGCATTTAGAAAAAGAACCAGTCAAAGAATTCTAACAAGATGCTTTGCAGTTGCAGTCAAATCAGGATCATAGCACTAATGGAGCAGTATGAGCCTTCTTCAGAATTTAAAGTTAATAATACTTCACTTACACCTATTAGCCACATTGGAAAATATTTTACTGGATATATGAGAAGGAAGGGGTCATCTATTAAGGGTTGATTTATTAACCTTACCACCCTCCCCACCTCCAAAAAAAAAAAATAAAAAAAAAACGAAAAACAAAAGCCCACAAGAACTCAAGACCAAAAGAATGGTGAAAATCAATGAAGTACTTAAAAAGATGCAGAAATAAAAGAGTCAAGGTCATATATGCAGTCTGAATTTGGTCTCTGGGTGCACATTTGCTATGATGTGAATTGCACACTCCATTTTATTTGTTTCTCAAGGTGTTCTGACTCAGTCAGTGATCAGATTTAACTAAATACTTTTATCACAGTACAACTTCTTAGTGTAGACACCCTGGATCCAGTCCAGTGTGTGGTTTATATTTGTGGCTATAGGAGTCAATGTTTCTATGAGGTCCACTACTTGCTGCCCTCATCAGTGTGCCAATAAAACTGTACATGGGCCTGCCCTGTAGACTGGTTGTTAATCAAAGCAAGTAATTAGTTTCTTAAGTCAGCTTAGTGCAGTGATCCCATTCACAGCACTGTTCACAAACAGTTGTATTAGCACAGAAGAGGTAATTAAATTGTGACATGATGTGGGAAGAGGCAGCCGGGGTCAGGAGGTAGAAAGAGGCTGCAAACCTTTTGAAGACAGACTTTCCACTGGAGATGGCATAGGAAAGAGCTATGTGCTAGATTTCTCTTTACTTTTGGAGTTCAAATAGCAATCAGAGAGTCAGAAAAAGCTGTACAGTTTTCATTTACACAGGGTTCTCTTTACAGCACACCAGACTTAAAAAAACTAAAAAAAACCCCAAAACCAAAACCAAAACAAAAACAAAACCCCAAAACAAACAAACAAAAAACACCACAAAAACACCCAACTACAAAACAAACAAAAATACCCCCCTTAATTTAATTTAGGTCTATTTAATATCAGTAAAATCAGAACAATACAGAATTTTATATATATATATATATATATTTAAATGTCCCCAGTGCAGACAAATTTAGAGAACTGGCCTCATTCCTAGCTGGGTTTGTTGAACACTGCAAGAGTTTACATTGCTGGCAAATGGGCCACATTTTTTGTCCTTTGTTCAAATTTCCATCTCCTTATCAGGAACATTTAAGGTGTATTTCAAGAGCTGAAGCATGCATGGTATGCAGAAGCTGAGGATGGAAACACACAGTTATCTCTTTACCACAGCTGAAGACCCAGAATGAATGAGAAATGGAAAGTATTGTCCACATACCCTTCCGCATACTGCTGAAGTGATAACCTGTTTGACAGCCATCTGCCAAACAGATAAAACCATCCAGGGAAAATAATGATGACACCAAAGAATGATGTAATTATGTTTGATAGAAACATTAGTGCCTTAGTAAATCAGCAAACATCCATTCTGCTTGTCATTTCTTTCCTCACACTTTTGCACATCAGCTGTAAACTCTCTACAACGAAGAAATACACTTAATGTTGATTTCTCCATGTTCCAAGGTGAATTTTTCCTTGATTTCTAAGCTTACTGCAAAACTTAGGGCAATAAATTATTTTCTGACAGACTTTGTTGCTAAAGGTGGCTCTTCTAAGAACAAGATTTTTAAATGCCATTTTGTTCATAGGTACACAAAATGCATATTCTGTCCTTTTGGAAGACCTGATAAAATTAGGCAGTTCTGGAAGTAGATACTAAACAAGCTGAAGTCATGACACTGTAGCCATACTATCAAAATGCCTTTTTCATTTTAATGTAATATTTAACATCTGTCTTTCCTTAAACTGCTGCATTCAAATGAGTTAGATGAGTCTGAACGGAATTAACTGATAAGTCTGTGTCTACCACCCTCATTATCCCACATCTTTTCACAGCTGAGTGGGTGATTTTGCTGACCACGTCTGGTAGCAGTAGGAGGCTGCATAAGGAAGAGCCTGAGGAGGGATAGGGGTCAAAATGTCAAAACCTCCCCTAGTGTCACCAGCTAGCAGAGCAGGGTGGTGACACTGGCACTGGAGGGATCCTGGAGAGGGTGGAAAAGCACAATGAAATGACAAATGAGATGGATGGATGGATGGATGGATGGATGGATGGATGGATGGATGGATGGATGGGTGGATGGGTGGGTGGGTGGGTGGATGGGTGGATGGGTGGGTGGGTGGATGGAGGGATGGAGGGGTGGATGGAGGGATGGATGGGTGGATGGAGGGATGGATGGATGGATGGATGGATGGATGGATGGATGGATGGATGGATGGACAGATGGATTGATTTCACACCAGAAAATTTCAAAAGCTGACTTGAATTCTTTTCAAATATTAACTCCCAAGTCAACAAGTTCAGCTCTTGAACACTGATTAGGGAATGCCATGTAACAGAATACAAGTAGCATCATCATTCTGATGCTGCACTGGTATTCATAGAGAAAATGGTTACAGCTTAAATCTACTTGTAGGTAAAGTAGATTTAAAATATACATAAAAAGTAAATCTAGTTAAAAATCTAGTAAAAAACTAAATCTGTTAGATTTACGTAAAAAGTAAATCCAATAACTAAGTCAAAAAAAGCTACATTAAATTCCAACAGACTTCTGAAAATACTGTTTATGAAAGCCATTTGTAACTTCTTTGATGTTTCTGAAATACTGAATTTCAAGCTTTTCTGAAAAACTGGAAATTAAGCTAGAAGTACAGCAGGAGGTAATTTTCATTATACTTAGGTGCTTTAGATGCTCCTGATGGATACAAACACTGGGTTCAGAAAAAAAAAAATAAATCAGAAGTCATAAAAAGAAGTAATTTAAAAAAAAATTCTAGCCAATTAATGTGAATCACAAGAAATTAGGGTGATATCCACAATTTAGAGGAATTTATCCAAATTGGTCTTAGACACTGAATCTATCATCCTCTATCACTCATCAGAATGTCTTGTTAAAAGCTCAAACCCAGCTTTAAAATCCTAAACATTCACTAAAATCCTGTAAATTTTTTTTTTTTTTTTTATTAGAAAGGAAAATATTTAGCAGAATTTCTACAGATCCATATGCTCTGTTCTTTGGACCCCTTCTGAAAATTTGTAGCTGGAAGCATTTGTGACATTCCTGTGAAGATATGAGTATATATATTCCCTCTAATAATGCTAATTATTAAAAACAAGGTAATTATTAAAACAAGGTAATTCTACTTAGAATCACATTAATATCTTTATCCTAGCCAAAATAAATGACTGAATGACTGGTCATTAAGAGAGCTGCTTTCTTTATTAAAATTCAATATCACATGCTGTCAACTATGTCTAACTGCTTACAGCACCTGCAATGCTGACAAACAGGCACACTGCTCAGATAATTGCATTTGCCACTTAGTTGTGGCTGCACCAATGGAGGGACTCCAGATTTACTTCCATGACTGGAAAAATACTAGCATGCTCCAACCCTGGACATACAAAGTGAGGCGGCTTGAAATACTTGCTTGAAACCATAAAATCCCATTCTGCTTAAAATCAAAGCTGTAAATTTAAGTACCCTTGAAAGAATCATTTGTAACTTCAAAAATCCTTTGAAAAAGTGTCATGAAATGTAACAGACACTGAAGCTTCTCTTGAAGTTACTATGATTTGGACAAAATTCAGATCATCAGCTACTGAAAATTTTACAGAAAACTACACTGTTACAACATGTGACTTCACATAAGCTTGGCTAGTTGCAGAAAGACAAAGGCAATTTTACAAGAGTTTTTTCAGAATAACCCTGTCCTTGTGTCTAAACATGGCAGGATTGTATCATCATTTAGCAACAGAATATCCTTGGGGAAAAACACAGTCTCACCTTCCTGAGCACAAACGACTTTATTGCCACTGTGATAAGATGTCACAATCAAAGTTTTAAATCATTGATGTTCATGTTACTCCAAGCTCTGGGTCAACCTTCCAAGCACCTCCAAGAGGAAGTGAGACAGGTGAGCATGAGGCATGGAAAGAGCTTTCTTTTTTTCCCTAAGTTTCTTAATGCCTTAGAGATTTCAGTATCCACTCTCTGTGGTTAGCATGCTGTGTTGCACAGTCCTGCCCAAGGCCACTTGGACAATTTCTGGGAAAGAACTTTGTAATTCTATTGGTACATGCTTGTTTTCATTATGTGAGGGAATACTCACTCATTAATTGCAACTTTTGACATACACACATGCATTTCTGTCAAATTATTTTATTTGTCTTAATACTCCTCACTTAGGCAGAAGTATAGGATAATAATTATTTTATTATTTCCATCACTCTTTGACTCACAATGTTCAAAAGTGACAGGAAAGAGCCTTCATACATTTTAAAACCATATAGTTCTGTTTGTGAAAATATTCAAAGATAAAAACATAGGCAGTGCTGATGAATGATATGTCCTATCTCTAGTTTCTGGGTAGATATAGGTAGATGAGAGACAGACAGACATACAAAACAGAGAGAGATTTGAACTACAATCTACTGGGAAAAACTCCAATGAATGGGGTGGAATCAGGTTGGTGACTGGTCACTAGTGGGTGTCCACAGGGCTCCATCCTCAGCCCAGTTCTCTTCAACATCTTCATTAACAACATGGACACATTAACAACAGAACTCAAAGGAATACTAAGTAAGATTGCCAATTACACTAAATTAAGAAGAGCTGTTGACTCTCTCAAGGTCAGAGAGACCTTGACAAACTAGAGAGAAGGGCAACCACCAACCATATGAAGTTCAACAAGGGGAAGTGCAGTATTCTGCACTTGGGATGGGGAAACCCTGGATGTTGGTACAGACTCGGGAATGAGATGGTGGAAAGCAGTTCCAAAGAAAGGGAACTGGGGGTTGTGGTCAACGACAAGTTGAATATGAGTGAGCAGTGCCCTGGCAACTAGGAGGGCCAACTGTGTCCTTCTGGGATTGTCCCACTCTGCTCTGCACTGGTGCAGCTTCACCTGAATACTGTGTGCAGATTTGGGCACCACAATATAAGAAAGGCATCAAGGTATTAGAAGGTGTCCAAAGGAGGGCAACAAAGATGGTGAAGGATCTGGAGGTGAAGCCGTATGAGAAGCAGCTGAAAGCATTTGGTCAGTTCAGCCTGGAGAAGACTCAGGGAAGACCTCATTGCAGTCTACAACTTCCTCACAAGGGAAAGCAGGGGGGAAGGTACAGATCTCTTAATTCTTGTCACAAGGTACAGTACTCAAGGAAACGGCATGGAGCTATGTTGGGGAAGGCTGGATATCAGGAAGGCTTTTTCACTCTGAGGGTGGTTGGGCCCTGAAACAGGCGTACCAGGGAAGTGATCACTGCACCAAGTCGGACAGAGTTCAAAAAGCATTTGGATGGCAGGTGTGATCCTTGGGGTGTCCTGTGCAGGGCCAGGATTTGGACTCAATGATGTTGATGGGTCCCTTCCAACTCAGCATATTCTATAATTCTGTGATTCTATAACCTCTCACATGGATCTGCCATTTCAGGTGCTAGCAACAGATGGCAACACATGTGAGTTAGTGGTATCTTACTGCAAGGGTTCCCTTCACAATAAAACAAAGGAAAATCACAGTCTCATTACTTAAGAAAACAGTGAATCACCCAAGAGAAGTTTTTCATAAAAGCTGCAAAAGAAAAAGCATGAAATTTAACTCAAATAATCTAGCATCATGTCAGTTATGTTATTTCTTTCCAAGACCTGTTGCAGCTAAATTAATCAACCATTTTGTTGGTAGACTTAAAATACAATTCTTGGTCAATCTGGCAGTGACATAAACAATGTACTCTTCTGTTTCAGTGTATTCGTATGGCTTAAGTGAAAAAACTTCAAAGTGCCACCCAGACAGCCACTAACTACTGGAGATAAAGTCTCTGGAAACAGTTCACTTACGGTATGACATGCAAACCTCATTTTTTTGTGGTTGTTTCTAACAGTAAATGGAGGCTGAGATGCACAAATTGCACCACAACAATGCAAGCTAGAGAAAAAAAAGCAAAAAGATCCATATGTTTTATTCCATCTCTTCTTCCATCTCTTCTTTCCAGCAGGAAAAAAAAATGGAGGCGGAGGCAGGGTGGGGGCACAGGGGGAGAGGAGGGCAGCATGGTTTTAGCAAAGCTTTTGATATTGTCTCTCACAGTATCCTTACGGATAAATTGGCCAGAACACAGCTAGACAAATCTGTACTACTTTGTGTGAGCCATATTAAATTTTACAAGATCAAGTGGATTCTGCACCTGACCTTGAGAAATTCTGGTCATATATATAAAACCAAGGGATGAGAGGCAGGGGAACAGCCCCACAGAAAAAGTTCTGGAGGTTTGAGTTGGCAGCAAGTTGAACATGAGTCAGCAGTGTGTCCTGGCAGCCAAAAGAACCAAGAGTATCCTGGAGTACATCAAGTATAGAAGCACTGGCTGGTCAAGGGAGGTGATTGTTCCACTCCACACTGCACTGTGGTGGCTTCACCTTGAGTTCTGTCTACAGTTTGGGTGCCTTAACATAAGAATATCAAACTCTAGAGTGCGTCCAGAGGAGGGTGACCACTTTGCTGAAAGGACTCAAGAGCAAGACTTATCAGGAGAACTGGAGTGCTGGAATGGAAGGATACAGGTTGTTTAAGAAGGAAGACCTGGAAACTACAGACCTGCCATTCTTACCTCTCTGCCCAGCAAGATTATGGAGTAGATCCACCTGTGTGCTATACTAACGCACAAAATAAAAGCAGGTGATAGCAGAGAGCCAACATGCCTTCTCTAAGGCCAAGTCATTTGTAATGGGTCTGGCTGAGATAGAGTTCACTTTCTCATAGCAGTCCTCATAGTGCTGTGGTTTGCATTGGTACCTAGAAGGGGGTTGATAATACACTAGTGCTTTGGCTACTGCTGAGCAGTGCTGACACAGCATCAGCACTATCTCTCAACATTCCTGGCCCATCAAGGGGCTGGGGACAGGCAGGCAAGATCCTGAAAGGATCAGCTGACCCAAATTAACCAACAGGCTGTTCCATACCATATGACATCAGCTCAGATACAAAAGCTAAGGAAAGGAGGAAGAAGGGAGGGCATCCATCATTTACAATGTTTGCCTTCTAGAGCAACCACTACACATGCTGAAGCCCTGCTTCCCAGGAAGTAGCTGAATATTGCTTGGTGATGGCAAGTAGGGAATAAGCCTATCTTTTTTTCTCTTTGCTTGTGTGCACACAAACTTTTGCTTTTTCTTCAATAAACTGCCTTATCTTAACATACAAGTCATTTTCCATCTTATTTTCTCTCCTCTGTCCAACTGGGAAGTGGAGTGATAGAGTGGCTTAGTGGACACCTGCCATCCAGCCAAGGTCAACTCACCACAGTCCTTTTTGGCAACCAATGTGGTGCTAAAACAATTGGAAATAACAAGTGGTTTGATTTAGATGTACTTGAT
>JAWWTY010000088.1:4498379-4533741 GCA_035222235.1 Margarornis squamiger
CTGCTTGCTCCACATGGAGAGGGGCCTAGAAAAGGTGGCCTAACCAAAGCTCATCTCCACCCTTCACCCAGTTGGCTAACCAAGGCCAGTGGGCATCTTCTGATATGGTCAAACACAAAGACAAAGGGTCAAAGGCACACACCTGCCTCCCAAAGTGTGTTCAAATTGATCTTGAGGAGAAAAGACAACACAGAAAGAACAACGCCTTGCCAATACCACCTACAGAGACTTTCTGCTGTGCCTTTTGCAACTGGATCTGCAAGAGTGGCTCCTCTCCATGGAATATCTTCTCAAATCCTTTGTAAAATGGTATTTTCAAGCTCTCTATGGGCATTTGGTTTAATGGGCAAAAAGAGAAAATTAAAATCCATTTGCACAAATAATACCCCTCTCTTCCTTAAATTGCAACTGCTTAATATGCTGTGCAAACAGTGCAAGCTTGAACTGTAGGATCAGAGAGATCTTGGTTTGAAAACTTTAATCTTTTGATTCCAGATTCCTTGCCTCTTGGAGTCCCCTTTGAAGCTCCAGAGGCTGAAGGAGTTCATGAAGCACCAGCTTCACCTCCATAGGCATCAAAGCAACTCTGCTTCCACAGGTCACTCTTTTCACTACAGAAGGAATTGCTAGTTGAAGGGTTATGACTCTTCAAGGTATGATTCTGTGAGAAGGCAGAGTAATTTATGTCTGTGAAAATGAAATCCTCACCAAAATTCACTGCCCAGCAGCACCAGCCCCTGTACTGACTCCTCAGAGAGTACCAGAAAATACCTCACCAGCCCCTAAATTTGCTGAACATTTTCACAGTATCCAGATCCATGAAGACTGTATACAGCTCTGATTTGCTATTTCCTTTGAAGAACTGTTACTGGAGTTTTTGAGCCATAGGTTCTTATGGGCAGCTGTTCCTCACATTCAGAACTTTCAGTGCCAGCAGCTGATATGACTTCAGGTTAAGGTACTGTCAGTCAGACACCAAAGTGAAAGAAGTAGAAGAGCAACATGAAAGTGTGCTTTGTTAGTTCATTTATCTATAAGATCTGCTTCTGCAATCCTGATCTGATACCTCGAATATAGCACTGTTCCTTCTTCAGCCATTCCTAGGTTTTGCTTTCTTGCCTTGCTACTTTGTTGATTGTCCTTCATACGTAATCCCTCCAAAGGTAAGCCTCTCTCCTCCATTTCATCATGCTTACAGATTACCAAACATTTGCTAGCAGATGCTCTGTAATACTTAGCAGCAGTGTTCCTGGAAAGCTCTGATACACTCTGAATGTATATTTTCTGCTCCTTATCATTCAGACATTTTGATAGTAAAACCAAGCACAAAACAACCAGCATAACAAAAGCTGGCAATCATGTTAAACTAGGAGAATACACTGCCTATATGCAGATTGCTAAATCAGTGGAGCTGGGTTACTACTAAGTAAATTCAACACACACAAAATCCCCAGGTACAATCAATACTGATCCACAAAGTTAATCTTTCCTTATTCTACTGCCCATGCTGCTAGGATCTGGTCATGCAACGCTGAAAATAACTGACAGTATTTATTAAGAGTTAAAGAAGGTCAAATTCTATCAAAAAGTTGTCCTTGTAAAATAAAAATGGAGGTGAAATATAAATGCAGACCCACAAACCCACTTAAAATTAATCATAACTTTACACATAAATCCATCATCCTGCTAATTTCACATACTGTCATAGTAATTATTCAGACTACAGCAGCACTGCACAGAGACTTTTAACCAATTTATATCAAATGCACATTGCCCGTGTCAATGTCTCCAGCCTACAGACATCCCTGAAAATTCTATTCCTTTCCTTCAGACTAAAAGTAGCTACATATGACTCGAAATTTGCTTTTGCTCAGTGAATGTCATATATTGTGAGGAAATAATATACCATATTATACAGCATATCATGAAGCATTTATATTGTGTCACTGATGAAAAGCCTTCCCAGTTGATGATGATACTCTTAATGGTTAAAGCACAGCAGAGGAACTGATTGATATGTGGAACAAAAGGGTGGGTACTTAAGCCACTCTCCAAGCCCTCATTCCAGATAACTTCAAATCTTGCTGAATATTGTGTAGGACTCTTCCTTAGACATTTATGCTAAGCATTTTATCTATATGGACAAACTTATGGGTCAAACAACATTGGTATAAATATGTCAGTAGCGTTATATCAGCATAAATCCTTGCATAGCACTCTTCTTCCTGAGTAAGACTGGTCACATGAAAATTAATTCCAGCATAACTATAACATATAATTAGATCACTATAGTTCTACTGGTCAAAATTCCCATCTGGAAAGTGCTGTCAAAATTACTAGAAGAAACACTATCATGTCATATTCATTTGTTCAGCTGCATTTTTTCACTGCTGTTTTTTGTACATAGAGAAGGGAAAATAAATTTATTCTCTATATAATGAGGAAGAGAGAATTTACTTTTTATATTGTCTGGTATTATATCTTTTTCTGTGTCAACAGTGATTGCTAAAAAAACTTCATCTCAAGAACATGGTAGAATAATATAACTCAGAACCCAGAGAATCAAAAGGCAGATGACCTTCAAAAAGTCTCAGCAGAGCTTGGTGAGCTAAGATTAAGGAGCAAAATGACAAATTTCCCATTTGCACTAATTAAATGTAATCACAGTTGACAAGTAACTGTTCCCCCTCAGGGCCTTACTGAATCTGTTTTAAAGCTGTAATTCCAGATTAAATCAAAGTACCAACAACTCCAAAAGGCATCAGAGACAACATGGCCACTACTGGAATATTAAAATATAACATCAGCCATCTGACACAAATCAACTGATTTCTTATCTGGCCTGTTCTTGTCACCATGAAAACCCCTGTTCATCCCAGTTCAATATCATTCTTTTCCTCTGCCAGCACTCAGTAATTTGCTACTTTCTTCACCAACAGCAATGAACTGTGGAGGTGGAACAATGCAGACTTTCATGGCTAGAAAGAGTAGGAAATAAAACACCTTTTACCAGATAACTTTTGCTCTTGGTCTCTCTCTTTTCCTGAGACAATGGCTGCCTACAGATTTTCAAAAAAGAGAAGGCTAAAGAAGAAATGATAATGAAGAAATTTATAATTAAAGTTATAATGGCCAAAAAGGACACCCTTTTTATATCACAACTCTTGCTATTTAGTTTCAAAGTTCAAAGGGCTAGATCCTTATTGATTAAAAGCAGGCATCCTTTTATAAGTGCTGACAAATCTCTGCAGGCACTCATGGTTTGATAGTGTCTCTGTTTCTACATTTGAGGACTACATACTGCAACTAGCTGCAGCGGCATGGGCATGCATGGGATGTAGACACCTTGGGACCTTGGGATGTAGACACAGGACTCTGCTGTGCTGAAGCACAGGTTTGGGAAGCAAAGCCAGCATTCATCTCCCCGAACACATGGGAAAGCCAAAACAGCCGCATTGCACAGTGTCTGGAGGGATGCACTGATCAGATGCACTGCAACAGCACAGTGCAGGTGCTGGGTTGGGCAAAGCTCCTCTGTGTGACACAGCACAGTCCTTTTGCTTGACTCACCAGACCCCCTCTAGTGCTGTCATCATCACCCAGACAACGTAAGTCTATGTTGATAAAACTATAAAGCAGAGGTCAAGCTAAACACCCATGTCCTCCAAAGCTGCCAGTTATGTCCCTTTAAGACCTTGATGTCAAGCCTCTCAAAATTTAAGCCCCTCAAGATTTGAATCAAACTTTTCAGGTTTTTTCTCTTGTGAATCAGTAGCTATAGCTAGACCATTTCAATTAAGCAATTACATTGGGAATGTTGTATGTTCTGTTTTAAAAGAGAGCAAAAACAATCCCAAGGTGAATGGGCTGGACAAGAGCCATCAGGACTGAAGTCAGCAGAACTGAGCTGTAACTTGGGGAAAGGTAATTCTGACAGTGCGCCACGGCTACCACAAACTCATTATCCACCTACTCAAAACAGGCCCTGTACTCACATGGAGGGAAACACTGCATCTTCTACTAAGTACCATGAGAAGTGAGAGATGTAACAAGTAAATAGGGGTTTGAGCATTAAAGAACAAAAATGTTATTAAATGTGTAACCACTGAATACTGATGCCTCTGTTTAAATGTATAAATAGTGTAAAGTTTTGATGAACAGCCAGCCAGTATTTCTTGAGTTAGCACCAGGCTCCTTACTTCATGCCAACCACAATAAGAAATGGAAATGCCTGACCTCGTTGTGCCAGTTGGCACTGTGCAGTGGGTAACATGCTCACCTTCAGGACAACATTGCCCCTATTAGTTAGTAAAATCAGTGGACCTCAGGGTGGGTAAGGGAGTTTGCCCATATGAATTAACTTGTAACACTGGAGCTTCCTTCTCTCTTTTGGTGTTGCACGAAGAGGTCAAACAATGACTTCCTTAAGGATTCCTGGTTTTTTTGCAATTGGATCACAACAGAAGCTTATGGTTTTAATTACAGCTGGTAGAACTGAAATCTGTATTCCATCCTTGCAGTACCAAAGATCTTTTTCCCATGAGATTTTGGTTTTAAAAAATACGTTCTTATTTTTCCTCTGTGTCTTTTCAAATGCCTGTGCTTCTTTAGGAACTGGGTCTTAGGCTGTCTCAAGGACCTTGTTTAAATATTAATTTACTTTCTACTCCAACATATTCTTTTCATTAGAAAAAATACTTTGTCATTTACTACATGGTTTGGATCCTCTGAGAAGTTCAGTAGCTCCTGAAAAATGCAAATGCTTAGCTCCTTTTAGGGTAGGTTCAAGACAGCATCCCTTGGAGAGCACTGAGAGGGAACGGGGAAAAGGCTGAATGCAACTCCCATCCACAGGAAAAGCAGATGAACAGTTGCAGCAAGAAAAAAGCCCATATTTGTTGACAGAATATACTGAAAATAATATAGCATTATAGGCCTGGAACTTTGATTCTTCTAAGAGCATCTTCATATTTATACTCAGTCTCCCAGACTGGAACAGGAGAGGAAAAGGGAGAGCACTGTATGTCATCCAGGAAGAGAGGCCAGTAGTCCAGGCTGAATTACCCACCTCTGTTTTTGTTGTTTAACATTTTAGGAAACTTAAGTCTCTAGGGTTTCTACCACTAGCAGTCATTTCTTTAGTTCAAATAGTGAGAAAAGTGTTAGGATTCCTTATCTCTGTTAATGACACATGTGAAAGGTGTTCTGGAGAGCTCTTTGGTTCCTACTACTCCCAAATTCAAGAAGTTTGCTTAAGAATCCTTGTTTCCATCTGTGGGATTTGTTAGCCTGGTTGTAGGTCAAACTCCAAGATCCAGACATTACTGGGAACAGAAAAAAATGTGAAAATTAGGAAGGGTTCATGTAACCTTAGAAAAAGCAGAGGAAAAAATCTTTCATGTAACACTGGAGTTCTGAGCCAAGGGACACTGATGAAGATTTTGCGCAGATAATTTTCAGAAAAATCAAAATTGTTATTAGCAGATATTAAGATTCTTCACTAGGTGATAACCACTAACAGACTGCTACTGTTCATTCCTGCAACCAGTAAGAGTTCATCTTACATCAGACATGAATCAGGGTGTGGATTAATGATCCCCAAAGCTACAACATGCTCTAAGTCTTCACCTATGTTTTTAATTTCAGTAATGTAAGCAGTACCATATACTGAAAATCATTAATATCAATATTTTTTAAAAAGAAAAAAAAAAAGGAAGGAAAAAGTCATTGTTGGAGATGCAATCACATACAGTGACTCACAGTAATTACAGATGGTTTACAAATAGACTGTTGTCTTCAAAAATCAAATTCATTACTCAGTGTGTAACAAACCAATAGTTACACACCAAAGAGAGGCACTGACTATTTATTTCAGAGTTACACAAGCCTGGGTACCCAGTGGAATTCCACAAGTCAAGCACACCAACTATCAAAACTTTTAACTATTCACACTTTTTAACAAACAAAGGAATTAGTGTTCATTGGCTACAAATTAATTAGTATTCTCTCTTCTATTGGTTAATGATTCTCTAACTTCTAATTTTAATTAGTCCACATGCTCAGTCTTTCTCTTCTTTTGGGTTTGTGGGTTTCTTGCATCTGTGACTGTGAGTCGGTGGTCACGATCTCACCCTGATGGAATTACCTTTCACCCAGCCAGAGTGGATTCAGTGCAGTTCCTGAGCTGAGTTTAATAGTTTCTTCCTTATTTTTGGAGTTCTACCAGATGTCCCATAAATTCTCCATTCCTTGTGTCCCCTATCCGTGGTTATCCTTTTTTCCCAACCATTGTCAACCTCCCCCTAAATCTGAGATCACTGAAAAATGCCAAGCCCTAAACTTTAACAAGGATTTGTTTTTCTAACATACGGATGTCACTTAGAGCTTGCCTGTTAACTGCTCTCTGTTTCACAGATTAAGTCTCCCCTCTTGTTGATTACACTTGAAAGTATACAAATATCAAACATCAAAGAACATCCTTTCTTAAGAAAATTTTCACATATTTCACATTTTGAAACAAGACTGCATATCAAGGATGAATATAAACACAGCTGTTTTGTTCTTATCATTTCACCCTTTAAGGTCTCAGTTAAATGCACATCTTTATACTGCTACATTGTCTGGAAAGATGGTCCACAGAATTACTTCTACCAGCAGCCCCTGTGAGCTGCCAGGTAACTCCTTCAATTGATAGGGTGTCACCAGAGGCCCATATCGCCCTTTTGTCAGCCCTTCATTACCAAACAGTACGTTGACTTCCTCTGTGCTCCACCTATACACCCTGATACCCTGGTAATGTGATGCAATTTCACACTATTCTGACCACAGAAAGGCAAAGAAAGAGGCATTTTTACATGCCACAATTAGAAAAAGGAATCATTAGATGTACTACATTGGGATTGGGATTTGGATTGATGTCCAGGGCTAAAGAGCAGAAAAAGAAAAGAGCATGACAAACCTTGTCAAAAGGTGTTTCTGATGTGAGAGTAATTAGTTGTATCTTTTCTCCAAAGTATAACAGCAGGTAAAAGGGAGTGAGGGGAAGTTAAGCCACTTGTCATACAACATCCAGTGCCTACGCTATGAGAAATAATTTGAAATTTTGCTTAGGGGAAAAGGAGTAAACAGAGTATCCAGACACTGGCACCAGGTAAAATAACACCCAAAAGTACATGAATACAAACCAGTGGGCTCTGCATATCTATTCTCTGCAGATTAGGGTCTATAATCAGCCAGCAAGCTGTTGAAACCCTTTAACAAAAGCCACAGTTCATTACTGTAACCTCCCCAAATTCACTAAACCATCCGCTTCGCACAAGCACTTACAAGCATGATTAATTTTACAGCTGAAATGAGAAGAGTTCTTGCACAAAGGGGAGATGGGAGCCAGATGAATGCAAAGGTTTCAACTACCCTCCTGCTCAAATCTGGACACAAGAAAAGGCAGCAGCATGCAGACAAACCAATCATTTGTCTGCTTGCTTTCCTAGAGCACACACTAGCACTGCTACAAAACACCTGCAAGCAAGCTGAAAAGGAAATCAACATACTCACATTCATCTGCACAGCCAAGAGTCAAGACACTGCAGTCAGAGTTGGAAGGAGCCCACAAGGATCACTGTGTCCTACTCTTGGCCCTGCACCGGACCATACCCAAGAGTCACATCATGTGCCCGAGAGCATTGTCCAAATGCTTCTTGAACTCTGTCAGGCTTGGTTCTGTGATCACTTCCCTGAGGAGCCTGTTCCAATGCCCAACCCCTCCCTGGGTGAAGAATCTTTTGATAAGCAGGACTTCCCCCTCATGAAGCCATGCTGGCTGTGACCAATGACTGCATTGTCCTTCAGGTGTTTTTCAATACCTCCCAGAATAGTCTTGTCCATAACTCTACCAGGCCCTTGTCATAGGTCAGGGGAGAAACTAAGATATCTATGCTGGCCAATAGAGAGAAAACCAAATAATCCCTCTCCTTTAGATTTAGAAAACAGAACTTTAATTAGAAAAAAAACAACATATATATGAAAAGGATAACAGTTCTTAATCACAACATATATATATATATATATCCAGAAGGGGCCAAACAAAAACAGTTTGTAATAAACCAATAAACCCTTTAAGCGAAAAAGGTAAAACCTTTAAGGCCTTTTTGGCTAAAAAAAAAAAAAAAAAAAAAAAGGACTGCAGTTATATTTATGGGCAGCTGGTGCCAATGTCGCACCTCAGCCAGTTGGCCTCTCTCTCAGGCGAGATGGCAGGGCACAGTCACCAGGGCAGCTCCTGTGGGATCAGTGGTGAAAGCAGAAGAAATCCTGTCTCCGTAGTGCAGAAAAGCAGGCGTGCTTTCTTCATCATGGCAGCTCCTGCAGTGCCCATGGCTCTTCATGGGTGAACGGGCGAATTAAAGAGGGAGAGATACAATCCGGGCCTGTACTAGCTCACTCCACCAAGCCGCTGAGTCTACTGAACCTGCAAAGAAACCCTAGCTACTCTGCTCCCCCACCCTCCCCAGCCTGGAGACACCGAACAAAAGAACAAAAGGCTCTGGTTTGAGCCATCATATCAGGACATAAATATTCATTAGTTCTTTTTGTTAACCATCTTCCCCGAAGTTTAGGCATTGGCTTCCAAGCCTTTTGGGAGGAAATCCAAAGAGATACCAAAACTATAACAGCCCTGAAGCGAGACTGACAGGAGTGTAGTTTCCAGTGTCCTTCTTCATGCCCTTCTTGAAAATCAGGACAATGTTTGCCACCTTCCAGCCACCTAGGACCTCTCCAGATTTCCAAGACCACTCAAAAATCATCAAGAGAGGTTTTGTGATTACAGCAGCCAGCAATTTGAGGATTGTTTTATCATCAGGCCTCATGGATGTGTAGGGATCCAACTGGAGCAGCAGATCATTCACAGTTTCAGGATTGACTGGGAGCTGGACATTCTCACAGTCGTAGTCCCCCAGCTCAGGGCACTGAGATGTCCTTGGTCTGTCATCCATGTTGAAGACAGAAGCAAAGAAAGTGTTAAACATCTCTGCCTGTCTCTGTCCCTCTTTGTGATCATCTTCATCCTGTAACAGGACAATGGTATTTCTACACTATTGCCACTAATATATTTGAAAAAACTCTTTATTTTCCCGCACATTTCTGGCCAGCTTCAACTCCAGTTGAGCTTTGGCACATGAATTTTCTCCCTGTAGTAGCCAGCAGCATCCCTGTATTCTTCCCACGTGTCCTAGTTCAGGGGAGAACTAAGATATCTGTGTTGGCTGAGAGAGAGAAAAGGAAAGGCTTTCTTCCCCCAAGAAGGCCAGACAAAAAAAAAGAAAAAAAAAAAAGAAATAACCCCTCTCCTTTAAATTCAGAACAAAACTTTAATTAGGAAAAATATATAGAAAAAGGATAACACTTCTTAACCTCAATATATCTATATATGTCCGGAAAAGGATCAAACAAAACAGTTCATAATAAAGCCTTTGAATGAAAAGGAAACAAAAATCAATGTTCTCTGCTACCCTAAAAAGGGTGCAATTATATCTATAGACAGCAGGTGGCGATGTCGCGCGTTGGCCGGCTGGCCCCTCTCCCGCACTTCTTCCGCAATGGGCTCCGGCCCCCTGAGGCGATCGGCCTTGTTAGAGAGAGGAAAGAGCACAGACAGGCACAGCCCCGGTTCTCCCGTGGTGCTGGACCGGCGTTCTCCTCCTTGCTCCACAGAAGAGCCAGTTGCAGCTGCGCAGAAACTTCTGCAGTGTCCCCCAGCCGAGCAGTCTTCCCTCCTCCTCCCCAGCCTGTGAGGCCAGAACAAAAGGCTCTGGCCTAAGTCATTACATCGGGATATGAATATTTATTAGTTCCTTTTGTTAACAATCTTCACAGAAGTTAGGTGTTGGCTCCAAGCTTTTTGGGAGGACTTCCAAAGAGATGCTGAAACTATAACACCATGTCACTTGATCTTCCTGTCACTGGGCACACACCTTCCTTTTTTGAGTATCTCCAACAGAAGATCCCTGCTCAGCCAAGCTGGCCTCCTGCCTTGCCTGCTTAACTTCCAACATTTGGGAATTGCCTGTTCCCGTGCCCTTCGGAGGCGATGTTTGAAAAGCGACCAACACTGATGTAACCCATCACTTGGAATAACATTTTCCCAGGGGACCTTCCTTACTAATTCCCTGAGCAGCCTGAAGTCTGCTCTCCTCATGTCCAGAGCTGAGGTTTTCTGGCACTTTTCCTCCTGTCAACAGATTTTAAACTCAGTCTCTTCTTCACGGTCACTTTGGCCAAGACAGCCACCAATCTCCACTTTGTTCATGAGATCTGCTCTGTTGACAAACAGCAGCTCAAGGAGGGCATTTTTCTGAGTTGACTCCCTTAGGCCCTATACCATAAAGTTGTCATATACGTTTTTCAGGAATCTTCTGGCCCAGGGTGTACCAGCTATGTGATGCTCCCAGTTAATTTCTGGCAAGCTGAAGTCAAGGGCAGTTGACTTGGAAGTGTTCCTTAGTTCCTCAAAGAATAATTCAACAGCATCATGTCCTGGTTGGGAGGTCTACAGTAGACTCCCCCAATGACATCTGAATTCTTTGCTTGCCCCTTGATTCTTACCCAGAGCCTCTCAACTGTGCCATTGGCAGCTGTGAGCTCCATAAACTCTAACCCTTCTAATATATACAGTGTCACCCCTCCAACTCTTCTGCCCTGCCTATCCCTCCTGAGCAGCCTGTAACTGCCCAAAAGGGTACTCCAGTCACTGGACTCATCTCAGCAGGTTTCATTTATGCCAATGATGTCAAATCTCTGGGATTGGGCCAAAGCTTATGAACTCCTCTTATGTGGTCATCATGCTGCATACATAGGTGTAGAATCATTTCAGGTGTGGTACATTGTAGCCACTGGCTCATGAAGCAGATGGAGGAATCCCATTAGTGCTTGTTTTTCCAGTTTTGCACTCCATTCCATCGCTCATCACTGGCAAGCCTGGTTTTGTCTGTTTCCCCCTTCCAAGGTACTTTAAAGCTCTATCAACAAGCCCCACTAGCTCCTGTAGTAGAACCCTTTTCCCCCTCTGAGATAGGTGCATCCTGGCAGGGTCAGTAGACCAGGTGTTGAGTAGAAATACATTTATTCAGTTGCAGAGTAACTAAACTGTCTAATATTTGCCTATCAACACAGTAAAAAAAAGGGATCTGATGTCAAGAGGCATTCATATCAGTAAATTTTCTTCTCACACATGTCTAGAAACAGATTTAACTGAGTCTGTGTAAACTAGCATGGGCTGGCTCCTAGGGATTAAGCAAAAATTGCAGGGCACCAGGTCTGCTGCAGTCATTGATTCACACTGTGATCACAAGTGATCTTGTCTCAATTTGTTAGGAAAATATGTTTGACTAAAGTTAGGTATGTAAATCCATATTTAGGCATTGACTTGATTTCTGGAAATGTTCAGTATAATTCCCACTTTGGCCCCAGTACAGCAGGGCCTCTTCAGCCCCAGGGAAAAATAAACCTTCTCCCAGGAAGCTGGGGCTTTATAAAAAAAAGTAGCAAATGAGATCATCAGTAGGAAAAAGGCTATGCATTTTATGTATCAAGACTGTAGATCAAAGTTGTGATCACTAGATTTTTTTCATTATTATTTCAGATTAAAATGCAAGGGAGCATGCAGCAATAACAAAAATGGCAAGACAGTCTGGCAAGTGAATCTGGATAGCCAGTTCTCCCTGCTGCCATCTGCATTCACTTCTGTATCACCATCATCTTATATTCTGGGTAAACACTACCTTTATTCTTTTATAAGTGAATTCTCTTCCTTTATTTGTAGTAAGACTATCAAAGGGAAAAGCAGAAACTAGAAACTGGTACTACCATGTGCCTGGAAGTGGGTCAGGAGCAGACAGACAAAGAAATCTCTGAGCGCTGAGAAATGAAGAGGCAGGTAACATGAAGTCTTCTCTAGGCTTGTGATGCCTTTAAAATGCAATTAAGTGAATGCTTTCTCAGAATTGCTAATTTTGCACATTCTTTATGTTTCAAACTTAATTTCCATCAGTGGCTGCTTGTTTTTTCCAAACATATCTTACTTCTGGAAATGAAACATCAATGTCAAACAACCATCTTAATGAAAATTACTTTCATATGTTTACATTTACAAAGCTTTTAAAATAGACTGTTACAGAGGATTAAAAGATTTGCCAAAACAAGCACATGGAAACTTCTGAAAAGAGTCTGATGAAAATGGCTTGTGAGAAAAAGTTCTTCATTGATGTTTTTACATTCACAAGTTAAGCAAACATCACCTGATGTCGGGGGACCAATAAACAATTTTGAGGATTGGAAAAATCTGCAGGATCATCCCGGCACGAACGAGAGGACGACCACCTTCAATGAGCCTACGGACCACCTCTGGACACAGAGGGTTTAATGGAGAATCGAGGACTGAATTTTTTGATAAAGAGCCCAAGTCCCAAGTTTTAAAAATTTTACAGTTGTGAATATGTTAAGTTGTAATAAGTAGTTATGTATTTGCAATTATTCAATTGTTCTCATTGGTCCTAGTTTCCCGCTCCTAGATCTGTTATTGTCTGTTACTACCCTAGTTACCTGTTCCCCATTGGTCCCTGTTCCCCTTATTCCCATTGGCTGGCCAGTGGTGCAGTATGTTGGCACCATGTAAGGCTAGCCACTCCCCCGTTTCACCATGTATGTCGTGTTCCCTCCCTCCTTTTTCCTTTTGTGTCACGTTCCGCCCCCAGCTCCACCCTATTCCCCGCCCAGGTTCCAGAATCCTCCGTTCTTATGCTTTAAAAGTCTGATGCCCCCTTAATAAATTGTTCACTGCTGTTTAACATCCCAACTGTGTGGACTGTCCTCTCTTCATTCCAGCTGAACGCGGCAATAAAGACTGGTATTAAGATAGGAACACTGTTCACATGTAGAGCTGGGTAGCCTAGAAGGGTCTGTACAGCTACACAGACAAAAGAATGTGACCACCACCAAGGGCATTATGTGAACTGGGACGTTACTCATCTATACTGAACAAACAGGTGCTGCTGATTCACCTGCTTTCATACTGCAGTTTCTCTGCCTACCTCACCCCTCCAACCTCTTTATCTATCAACACTACAGCCACAATGTCCACCTACAAATACTCGTCTCTTTTGTGAAAAATTAAAACACGTTTGTTGATTCTTCAGCACTGAGAACTGGTCATGTTTCAGGCTTTTTGTATCAGGATGTGTGGTCATACCATATCACAATTACAGTTTGGTCTTTGCCTAGGAGATACTCAAAATACAGAGAAATCCAATAAGGCAAATTAAGGCAATGTTTTAATTGTCAGACACATAAAATAAAATGCTAGATTGGGCAGAAATTCTGTGCAATCTGAGTCACCATATCTGATTTCTATTTAACTGTAGGGAAAGAAAAAAAAAAATGTACACCAGCAGTACTGCAATTTTTCCAGGAAAATAATTAAGAGTAAAATACATGGCTAAATAAAGCAAATGGTCAATCCTACTATTGCGTTAAAAAAAACAAATCAAACCAAAACAACAACAAAAAACCCACACAAAAACAAACAAAAAAACCTCACAACTGACATAATTTAGTTTGGTGGTCTCCAAAATTTTGTCATTATACATTCCTGTTAGTGAAACATTTTTGAGCAAACACACCTAGTATAAGGAAGTTCTAATATTTTCTTCCTGCACTCCATTGGATCATCTCATGCACCCCACTATGGAGACCACAGATTTAGATGATCTGAGTACTTAAACAACTGCAGTGTTTTGGACAACAGAAACACCTGGGTTTCTTCCTTGCAGCGTTGCAGAAAACGGATGCAGAAACACATAGTCCCTATGGTCAGATATAGTCTCTCAGTCATCTTGGGTGAAACCTCACAATTTTGCACCATAAGGCAGTCCAACACATTTTATAGATGAACAGTCTATGGGAAAGATGAGTACTTATCCCATCTATGGATGCACTAATCACCATCTATGTCTAAAAACAACGTATCTCCACCAAAACACTTCAGGGATGCTACACTTGACTTCAAGCGTCTCCAGAAAGCGGATGCCTTTCATTAGGAGGTGATGTTGCTCTTTCAGAGGAGTGCCCGGCACCCTGCTCCATACCCAGATTGCCAAAACAGGTATTTCCTACTTCCCTCACCTGCCAAGGTCCAAGTGCCCACATTCTTGAACAATTCACAAGATAGAACCAGGAACAACAGCTGTAAGGCAGTGGCAGTGGTATATTTCTGCTCTACAATAAGGATGCTCACCTGAGAAGACTTCTTTAAAAGCATCTGTCTTTAACCAGTTTCCTCAGAAGCACAGCTTGCTTGTGATGCCATTGAAGAAACAACACGAGCTCCAAAATCATGTGTCTTCTGAAGCTGTGGTTCTAAGATGCAAGCACCCCTTTGCTCTCTGGGTAAAATACTAAATTTACCCTGGAAGTGTTCCTGGTATTCTAAATCTCCCAAGTTTAAAAAAGGTCTCCAAGGGAATATCTGAATCTCACAGTATTTTTAAAGACACTGGGCTCTTAGTATATAAGATACTCTTCAAAACAGGATGCAGAATTTGCTTTTTAGGATTGGATTAAGTAGAATATATGGCTATTTATTCTTTCTTTTTAATATGTGAAGATCTGCTCTTCAGAGCAGGGAGAGGACAACTGGCCATGCATAATCAGGAACTGAAATTGGAAGTTCTGTTGCATTCTTGCTTTCGATCTCATAGGACACTTAGATCTTGTAGGTAAATTTAGATCAAATAAAAACAAAAGATACCCTGGAAAATTGTATTTTGCGGGCCACGCGTCTTCCCTAACATTTTGTGTAGCGCACCCGACCACGAGGCCCCGCACTCCGCAGACGGGGCGGCGAGCAGGCGCTCCGTCCCTGGCAGCTCCCCAGCCCCCCCAGCCCCGGGCAGCCCCTCCAGCCCCCCCCGGGGCTCCCGCGCCGCGGCCGGCCCGGTGCGCGCGGGGCGGCCCGCACGGCAGAGCAGCAACGGGCACTGCGGCGGGCGGCAGCACGCATGTACCGGCGGGCGGGCAGCGGGAGGAGCCGCGGCCGCCGGGCGGGCTGCGCGCCTCCCTCCTCCTCCTCTTCCTCTTTCTCTTCCTCTTTCTCCTCCTCCTCCCCATCTTCTTCTTCCCCCTCCCCGTCTCCCCGCCTCCAGCGCTTTCCCGCCGCCCGCCCTCCACGCACGGCGGGTCCCGCCTCGCGCCGCTGCCGACACGGCCGCCGCTGCCGCTGCGGGAACAAAGGAGCGACGCGGCGGCGGCGCGGCCGCCAGCTCGGCCGCCCGCTCGGCGCCACCCGCGCTCCCCACAGCCGCCCGGAGCCGTCCACGGCGCCTTCTCCGGCACCCGCCGCGGGGTTTGTGGACCCCGCCGGGAACAGGTGGGTGAGGGGCGGCGCACTCGGTTCGGCTCCCTGGGGCCTGCACGGCGGCAGGGTGCGCCCGGGCGGCCCCGCCGGCGGCCTCGTCCCGCCTGGCCTCAGGCGCGGGGCTGCGCAAGCGGCGAGACAGTGAGGTTCCCATGGCCGGCAGCGGTGGAGCCACCATGACTCAGGGGGTTTCGAGGAGCGGCCCGGCCGCGCACCCCTGCCCGCCGCCACCGCTCCTGGGCGCGGCAGCCTCGCGGGTCTTTTGTGTCCCGGGGGCGGGGGGCGCAGTTAGGGCCTGCGGCGGCCCGGGCTCTTGGCAGGGCCCCCCTTTGTCTGACTCAGCCGCCGGGCTGCACACCGGCTGGGGGAGCGCCCGGTGCCGGTTCGCTGCCCCCGTACCGACCCTGGGCTCTGTCTCCCCCCAGTGCGGCGCTCATAGGCGAGCGCCCCGCGCAACCCTTGTGCACTCTCCTTTTGTTTCGTTTTTGTGTTTCTCATGTTTAATCGTGGTCCCTCTTTGGGAGGAGGAAGTTGAGGCCAGTCGGTATTTAGGTCAGCGGGCCCATCGCTGACGCAGTGCCCGGCTTTGTGGCTGCTTTCGGCGCTCGTTGGGCTCTCGTTTCTGCCGTTAGGCCGCGGTGTGGGGTCGCCCGGCGGGACGGAGCCGGGGCTGCTAACGGGATTTACCCGCCCCGTCCCCTCCCGCGAGTGGGGCTGGGGCTGGGGCTGGCGGGGGTGCGCAGCCTGCGCTGCCGGCGGCATACAAGGGCTCCGCTTGGTGTCGGGAGGCCGCGGGCCCGAGCACGCCCGAGGAGAAGTCCTGTTGCTGGTGAAAGGAAACGTTTCTCAGTTGTCTTCTTTCCTACCTTCGAAGAGAAGCAGTTGCCTATAACCACCCCCGCCCCCGGGTCGCGGGCCGCGCTTGTGGAGCAGTGGCTGCTCCCGGGCCCCGTCATGCCCAGCCGCGGCCGCAGAGCCGACGGCGAAAAGGGCAGCGGGAGGCGGCAGGCTGGTAATGCCGCATTTTCTGGGCTGCCTGTAAGCACCCACTCTCCCCTGCAAGCGGAGGGCGGTGGGATTTCGCTGGCGCCTCCTTCCGCCAGAGCTGGCGGCCTGCGGGAGATATAAATAGGGACTGACTTCAGCGGGCGGCGGGGCGGCTGGGCGCCCCGGGCCCGTGCCAGGCGGAAGCGCAGGCTCTCGCTCGCCCGCCCATGTGACCGACCCGCCGCGGGGGCAGCGGCACCGCCGGGCGGGCAGCGGGGCCTCGGCTGCCGCCCCAACGCCCGGGGCAGAGCTGCGGCAGCGGGGTCGGCCGGGGTGAGTGCGCCGCAGCTGGGTTCCTGCCGGCGGTAGGCGCCTTCCGAGTGGACACGGGGGGCGCGCTCCGGAGCCTGGAAACCCGCTATTTGTTCAGCGTTGGGTAGCAACGACTTGACCTTAACGAGAGGGGCATGCCTTTCAAGTAGTGGAAGAATGTGCAGACAAAAGGAGCTGCAGAGTCTCTAGTTTGTAGGAGGAAACTATAGTATCATTAACACCTAAAGCAAGATTTAGTAAGTGGTGAAATTTGTTGCACTGACTTGGAATGCAGCACGTCAGTTGAGGTTGGTGTTTGATAGCACTTTGATCGTACCTGCTTAGTAACAAAATGGCTGGAGTATAGTCTTTATTTGTATTATAAAGACATAGGTCTTACAATACAGATGACAGGATTTTTTTTAGATTTCTTTAGGTGGGTCATGGCTTTATTATCTTCCTCCCTTGCCTTGTGTATGGCTGTAAAACTGTATCAGAGTCAGTGTGAAGCTGTTTTGTAGTCTGAAAGGATACTATTTATACTTGGAAGGTATTATAAAGCCATAAATAGTAGAGCTATTTATACCTGGAAAATGAAGTCCTGTGACCACCAGCAGGCAAGCAGGTGAATTTTGCTTGTTTGCTTCCCCTGGCTTTGGTTTGCTTTGATCCCAGAAGTTTAGTTTACCTACACAGAGACAGGTGTCAGTTGCCTTTTTTTTTTTTTTGTACTAGTGAAACATAAGTTTATTATTTGCAGTGTGGGATCTCTTAATTAAAAAAAAATATTTTTCTGTACACTGTGTAACAAATTCGCTTTCAGCATTTTTGGCCTCTGGCAAGTGCCATTGGTGAAATACGTAGCTGTTCCTGAATAGGAAAACAGCAATCTAAAGTTTACACTAAAATGTCTTCAGGTGCCATATGCATGGCTTCTACTAAATTTATATTTTTAGTGCAGTATTCTTACATGTTCTCAATTTGTAGTAGATTATATGATTATTGTTTTTCAGTTTTATTGCCCTTGGGAATCAAGGATTTGGTTACTGTGCAGTTCTCTACTGAGTTTGCTTTGCAGAGGTTAACAGATGACAAAAGTGAAAAATTTTTATTCATGCCAGAGAGTTAGGGTTAGCACTGACTACCTCTGGCAGGCTCAGAAGTCTTGCTATAACTTTATTAAGAGAAATGTGGGGTTTTTTTCTTTTGTAAATATGTAAGCTGTGTAATAAAACATATTAACAGTTTGAAGTTGTTAATTTTATTTCTCTTGGAAGAGTATTGTGAGAGTAAGAACTGCTAATAGTGCAATTAGCCTTAAAATGATGTGAGGTTACCACTGAAAAAGCTAATCAGGAGTCAGGAAAAAGTAAGCTATGTTTTGTGCTTATAAACTTGGTCTTGCTTATTCTGCCTGTCTCTATTAGTGCTCAGGGTTTAGTAATTAAGGGTGTTTTTTGGCTGTCAAATTAACCTGCACATGTAGCTCAGTGCCCAACAGGTATATTATTTCTTAGTATTAGTATGATGACACTTTTTCTTCTCTTGGAGGTTCATAATGATGTTACTT
This sequence comes from Margarornis squamiger, assembly GCA_035222235.1. Classification (NCBI taxonomy): domain Eukaryota; kingdom Metazoa; phylum Chordata; class Aves; order Passeriformes; family Furnariidae; genus Margarornis; species Margarornis squamiger. Next base: position 4,516,655 of record JAWWTY010000088.1, read on the forward strand.
AGCAATACAATTACAGTCTTGAGCAGTATACTATCATTCTTCTCTTTAAGAATGCTGATATCACTTGGCGGGAGCCAGGATGAGCAGACATACTTTTAATTCTATAACCCTGTAATTGATTTTGGTAACATGCCAGTCCTAATGCAGTTCTTGGTTTTACTTACAGCATCGAGATGACTCAGGAGACAAACCAGACCCCAGGGCCTATGCTGTGTAGTACGGGATGTGGATTTTATGGAAATCCTAGAACAAATGGGATGTGTTCTGTTTGCTACAAAGAACATCTTCAGCGACAGCAGAATAGTGGTAGAATCAGCCCAATGGGTAAGGATGTGTGGCATTGTTGACTTTTTTACTTCTTTCAAAATAAAACTATAGAGGATTACAAGGAATCTTAGAAAATTTTTAGGAGAACTTCTGAAAACTGTGTTCTGAAACAGTGACTATCCAAGAAAATACTATTTTAAATCACAGTAAAGATAAAAATACATTTCTGCGTAACATGTTCTGGTTTGCTTAGCATTCAGCCATAATTTGCTTTCCCACTTAGCCTCCTCTGTTAGCATATTGTTATGCAATCTGTATTTTGTTTGTCAGCAGTTCGACATGTCTTTAAGTAAAAAGTAATATGCAGTAGCAGTGGAGATTTTATGCTGACAGTTGATAGATGTGTAGGAGACTATTTGAGTAATGTGTTTACTATGATTTAACATGTCAAATTCTTGTTACATAGGAACAAGCAGTGGTTCAAACAGTCCTACCTCAGACTCTGCATCTATACAGAGAGCAGACACTAGCTTAAACAACTGTGAAGGTGCTGCTGACAGCACATCTGAAACAACAAGGTAAAATTAAGGTATTACTGTGAGGTTTGAATGAACTGTGAGTGTGCAGCAAGTTGAAGGCTTGCAGCAATCCTGCCCTATCATAGTGAGTATCTGCATAGGTAAAAGGACCTGACAGGGCTCTATGAATCTGCATAAATGAAAAATTATTTAAATATTTGGTGTGCTGCTCTAGTTAAAAGAATTTTTTTATTATCTGCAGAAATAATTTGCTACAGTCTTGCCTGTTTTCTTCTATGGAAACTAAAATAGAGTAAAAAAATGTGTTTTGAGGATAGTAGAAGCACATGTCAGGAAAATGAATCAGTAGTAATTGAACCAGTAGTTTATTAATGTTCAGACTGGACAGTTTAAGCTTTTATTATGAATGTAAAACTAATAAAAGTTATGTGTTTGACTGTACTTCAACAGAAACGTGCCTGTTGCCGCTTTGCCTGTAACGCAGCAAATGACAGAAATGAGCATTTCAAGAGAGGAAGAATTAACACCGAAAACAGAGACTGAGCCAGGTATGTTTTCAGAATAACACTGGGTAGAACCAGTGACTTAACACAAGTGGAGGGTTTGTTTACTTTCTGAGTAGCTATCTCCTGTTGTGGTTATGGGTCTTAAGGAACTGTGTTAAGGGTGCTTTTAAGTACTCTCTCCTCAGAATCAAGACTAGTTCCAGTACAGAGCTTTAAGATACATCTTCAATATTAGTAAAAAAATTGACACCTATGGGGGTGGTTTTAGATCCCAAACCTTTGTTGTTAAAAGTAAGACACTCTAAAATTGCATTTGGGCAAGGTGTTCACTTTTGAAGTCAAATTATTGAGATTCTCTGTATTATTGGGTAGTACAATTCCAACTGTCTCAAAATGGCAGTCAAAATGGCTTTTTGCATTTGGAGAATGGTGCTTAATAAATTCCATTCTACAGGGGAGTTAAGCTGTGGGGGAAGGGAATATGTTGTTTAAAAGCCTTAAGAAAAGCTGCTTAGGGTGCTTGAACTAATTGAATAATCAGTACCTATAATCAAAGCATTGTTCCAGAAATGCAGGATAGTTGCAGCTTTAATTGCTGTGTAAGAAGTGTCATTTCGCAGTTTTATTCTCATGCCGGATAGTTGTACCTGGATTAGTTAAACTTCAAAGTGTAAATTGTTTCTTCGAGGGAGAGATTGCTTAAACTACAGCTAGCCAGTGATGGAATTCATATCAGTAAGTTCAGATGGATACCTTAACACACTTGGTTTCTTACTTTAACTTGACCAAGCTTTCTTATTTAATTTAACAGTTCTGACACCGTTTTAAAAACTAAAAGTGATGTTTAGTAGGAAGTCTGTTCACTCAAACTGAGGATAAAATCTGTTTTTTCAACTGTGAAGTCAGTGACATGAAAATTGCAGCAGATGCTACTCAACACTGTATTAGTAATTTTTGCCTAGTTACATTTTTGCCAACAAAGACTGCCCTGACACTTGATACTTAATTGCTCAGTACTTGTACCGAGGATTTTACCATTTGCATAAGTCAGCTAAGTCAAGGTTCTGTGACATGAACTGAAGTACAGTTATACAATATATTGGGTTTTTCATTATGTGTGGACTGAGGGGATTTTTGCAATGATTAATTTCCTGTAACTTGTGTTGACTGAAGAGGTTTTCATTATGTAACTGAAAAATAATGTAGACTTTACTGCAGTATTTATTAACCCACCATGTCATGTTATGAAATCCTACCTGAATGTTACAAGAAGGAAATAGGAATACATAAAATGGTAAAAAATACATAAAATGGTAGTAGGGATAAGTCATAGGTGACTTTAGTCTTCTTAGAACTGCTGTCAGTTTGCCATTTGTAAAGGAAATCTTTAGTTATTGTTGTCATATTACCCGTTTTTCAGTCAACTGTATGATAGATAGCGTCACATAGTCCACTATTTATTAGAATGGGGGAGAAATCCAAAGCAGCTCAAGACATTTATTGTAATAAATAATCTCACAGGTTGAAAGCAGTAAAAGTTGACGCAAGCTTGTGTAGAGATCTCTGGAAAAGTACCAGAGAACTTAAACATCTCTGGAAAAAACTCGAAGAACCAAACTACCTTCCTGAGAAATTAACTAAATTCGTGAGGCAGCCTCACCTGCTCTAAGCCCAAGTTTCCTCTTCAGTATTATGATTTGGCACAGATCCTGGACGGCATAAGATAGTGTCCTTATATACTGTTCTTAGGGTTTGGTTGATAAATAGTGTTGCCTGTATTCAGTGACACATTGACCTGTGTCTTGTAGGCAAGAGAAGCTGGCCTAGACTTTTTATACAAAATTCCTGTTGTCTCTGGACTAGACAGGGGTTTTTTTTATCTTCCTTTTTCCAGTAACATCCATTATGTGTTGATCTCTCAAGTATGAAGTGAAATAATGGTGAATTATTTGCATCACCTCATAACAACAAAGCTAATACTTTCTATGAGATTCTAATTCCCTGAGATAATGCTGCAGTCATGGAGTAGTTAATGAATCACAGGCTGGCTCTAAGTATAATCTGACCCTAGCAACAATTTTATAACCAGATTGTAACAGATCATGAACTGTATCTTCAACAGTATGAAGTCACATTCTCTTGTGCCAGCTTTTCTTTAGCAAATGAAATTTTGTAAATTTCCATTACAAGCCAGAAAGTTAAAAATAGAATTACATCTGGTCAACTAATTTATTTTTTTTTTAGCAGTCAGTAGCATAAAATTATACTTTTTTGCTTTTTGAATTGAAACAACTGACTAGAGAAGGTGGAGAAGTTGAGAAAAATTTAAGCTGTGAAACATAACAAGCTTGTTTTTCTTGATTTTTTTTTTCTTTTTTTTTTCGGCAGGAGGTGTGGTTTCAGGGTCTTTTGTCTTTTCTGTGCAGGTTGAGGTTGCAACCTGAATTCATGCAAAACAAATCTGGTGCTAGGACAATTCGTTGTATCCTAACATTTGAAGAAAGGCACGATGAATGTAACTCACTTGGTTGTAATTCACATGTCTAAGGTGCTGTGTGTTCTTATAACTTGTAATTTCTTAGTTCAACTTTTTTGCTTTGTTGTAATTTCATAACTGAACAGTTTTCAGTGCAGTTGTGCCTAAATTTCTCATATCAAATAAGCTGTATGTCCAAACTAAAATTCATAAATGAACACTATTTACAAAACGTGTAATAAACTTTTACACTTCATATGGATTGAATTCTAATACAGTCTTGATCAAAGTCATACTACAGTCCAAGTATTCTAGAAATGCAATTCACAGTAACTTTTTTTGCCCTGCTGAGTAGAAGGATTTAAATGCAAAACTTAGTTAACTCTTATTTCTTTCCATGTGTTATGCTATCAGAGCACTATATCTACCAAGTTGCTGAAGCATAGTGGAGCCCTGTTTTGCTTATTTTAGCAGGTATTCCAGTAGAAATAGGATGTGTAAAAGAGAGTTAATAATCACTAAAAATAATGATTTTGAAAACAAGTATGTTCGAATAATTGTATTGTTTCAGCTCACAGTGTTTTCTTGCACTTTTGTAGGTCATTATCCTTCTGAATGGTCAGCCTCTAGTCAGGTCTGTCAGTATTTCCAGGAACAGTATCAGCATGTATATCAGAGATTTGAGGGTCTGGTGCTTTTTCTGATGTTTGTTTGTTTGTTTGTTGGGTTTGTTGTTTTTTTTGTTTTCTTTTGTTGTTGTTGTTGTTGTTTGTTTTTTCTTGAGCTGGGTTTGTGGGGTTTTTAAGGCAGTAATAGATCTGTTTTAACAAATGGTGTGATTAGCTATCCTTTGTAAACCAACAGCTGGACAGTAACACTACTTACAAAAAGAGTAAACCAGAAATTGAACTGATAATGGTATTGTGTAAATTACATATTTTAACAATACCCAAATACTGTTAACTTCCATCCATGCTGTAATTTACCAATTTAGCAGCAGCAGTGTTGGAGGACAGCAAGCAGTGGTTGGTTGGCACACATCTCTTACTTCCTACCAAGCCAATATGACTAGAACTATTTTACAGCTGTCCTGCATTCAGGTTGAGAGACCCTTGCGTATATTGTAGGTAGAGCCAATGTGTTATATCTGTGATGTGTACAGTGTGTTGCAGGTAATATTGTGAGTAAGGTAAAAGTAAGGAGACTTATGAGATATGGTAGGCTTAAGAATTGTAAGTACATGACGTTCCTTAGATCTTGTTGTAATGAGTGACTTGATAATTCTGTTTGATTTTCACACATGGCTATAATAGTTGAGCAGTGTTGCTACCTGTAAACAATTCTATTGTGACTGTTAGTAATATTATCTGACAAGATAACTTGGTATTGTATGGAAAATAATTAGCTTTCCTTTGTGTTTCCCATGTCTGCTGTAGCTTTGGTAGATAGCCCGGATTGGAAAATGTCTGAAATGGAATCACATGTAAGCCCTGAAGCTGTCCATGTTGTAAAATGAGGCTTAGGACCCAACTGTTTGTCCTGTGCTTGTTAGTGTGATAGGATGCTATTACTATTTTAATAATGATATCCCATAGACATCAAGTCTTTATGATGACCACATTAAATGGTATTTCTGTGTGATACTGAAGCTGAGGAATCTTTACATGGAATTAATATGGCAGTAAAGATAATAAATACACATGTCAGAGTTGGACATGTAAGAAAACTAGTTATATGCTGCAGAACATTTCCATTTCCATGGCATGAAGGAAGTGTGATGGAAGTTTATTATGCAGCCTTTCATCACAGGAAGTGGGTTGGCATAGCAATTGTAGTTCCTGGAGAGTAAAGTATTTACATGTAGGAAGCTTCTTAAATCATAGTAAGTACTGTCCATCTTTTAAGACTAAAACTTTATGTACAAGTACGTTGTCATGGATTAAGACCAGCTGGCAGCTAAGTACCACACATCCACTTGCTCAGTCCTCAGGGGGGCAGAGAATTATGGGTTAAGATAAAAACAGTTTAATAATTAGAACAAAACAAGCAATATCAATTATAGTAACAATAATAATATAGTAATTGTAATGAAAAGGGGAGAGAGAGGAATAAAATCCAAAAAGTGTCACAAGAGATGCACACTACAAATGATCACTACTTGCTGACTGATGCTCAGACCATTCCCCACTAGTGATTGGCAGCTTCTAGCTGATTCCCCCCAGTTCGTGTATTGGGAAGGATGTTCTCTGGTGTGTAATATCCCTTTGGCTAGTTCGTTCAGGTCAGCTGTCCCAGGAATGCTCCCTCCCAGTGACCTGCTTGCTGGCAGAGTGTGGAAAACTGAAAAGCTCATTATTTAAAGTAAACACTATTTAGCAACAATTAAAATATGGGTGTGTTATTAGCATTATTCCCATACTGAATCCAAAATACAGCACTGTAACAGCTACTGAGAAGAAAGCTAACTGTATCCAGCTCAAACTTGTCAAGACAATTGTGTTAATATGAAATGTACGGATTGCACTAGCTCTAATAATAAACTTTCAGCTCTGGAACTGCAGAAGTGCATTTAATGTCTTTTGGGTAACTTCACGCTTTACCTTTTCTTTCTCATTTTATTTTTTCCATTTCTTCAGCTGTGGAGTTGGCAGTTAGCTTCCCCAAATCACAATGCTTAAGTAATAATAAATGCTTAAACCTTTTTTTTTTCTGTTTTCAAGAGTTCGTGCTTCTGGTATGCTTGCAGTTTAAACTGTTGGGATCTCATTTTTGTTTAGTCTGAAAAGCTTCTAAAAACTTACTGATGTGGTAGCCCTTTCTGGTCTCTTTTAATATGGGGAGGATTAAAAAATAATGCTGTTTTATTTTCATCATGTTTTGTTCAGCTGAAACATTGGATTCATTCTTTACCATATGAAATCTCAGTGGGAGAATACCTAGTAATTGTTTATACAGGCATGTTTTTTTGAAGCAACCTTATTGTTTTATATAAGGAAAACTACTGACCACTTTGAACATCCTTTTTGTAGAGTGTTTTTTAATTTCGCGTGGCAGTCCTACATAGTCACTGTGCCTTAATAATTTAGGATCTGAGAAGAGCTTTGTTCTCCAGTTTGTAGGACCTTTCTGTGTGTAGGTTGAGTTGCTGTTACGCTAACTGTATAGCTAACTTCTTCCATCAGTGGCCTTGCTGCTCCTCTTGTAAAAGTGCCTCTTATCTTTAGACTACATATGAAGGAAATTTTCCCAATTTCTTGATGAATTGCTTGTATTTATGTGGCATTTTATCAGGCACCTCTCACAGTCCTACAGTTATGTTATTCTTTATCTCAATTTGCTAGAATAATAGCCTTCCTTGGCATGATGGTAGCACATCTTATAGTGCCTACAGATAATAATGTAGAACCAAAATGCTAGTTAATAAACACCTCCTCAGTTCTGAAAATCTGTTACTTCTAAGTTTTTTAGCATTGTAATACAAGAACTGATTGGTAAAATTCAAGTGAAGAAAACCTTACCAAGTCTTGAGCCAGAGGCTGGGAAAGGAAATGACCAAGGTGATGGGGAGGGGAGCACAGAACCACAGAGTGGGCTGGGTTAGAAGTGGCTGTAAAGATCATCTGCTTCCAACTCCCCTGTTCCTGTGCCTCACTACTTGTGGTAAATAATTTCTACCTAACATCTAGTCTAATTCTCTCCTCTTGTAGTTCAAAAACATTTCACCTTGTCCTATCACTGTCTGCCCATGTATAAAGTATCTTATCTCCCTGTTTCGTAAGCCCTCTAAAGAGTGTAAGGCTTCAATGAGTTCTTCCCAGAGCCTTCTCATCTCCATGCTGAACAGCCTTAACTCTCAGCCTGTCTTCATAGGAGAGGTTCTTCAGTCCCCTGATCACCTCTCTGGCCCTCCTTTGAACTTGCTCCAACAGATTGACGTCTTTCCTCTGCTGAGGGCCCCAGAGCTGGATGCAGCACTCCATGTGGGGTCTGACCAAATGGACAGAATCCCTTCCCTCAACCTGGTGGCCACTCCTGTTATGATCCAGTCCAAGATGCAGCTGACTTTCTGGGCTGCCAGTACACACTGTTGGTTTATGTCCAGCTTTTCATCCACAAGAACCCATAAGTCCTCTGCAAGACTGCTCTCAGACCCAAATCAGTGTGTCCTCATGTTTACCATTGCCCCAGCCCAAGTTCAGCACCTTGCACTTGGACTCGTTGAATGTCCTGAGGTTGTCATGGGCCCGCTTCTCAAGCTTATCCAGGTCTCCTTGAATGGTATCTCATCCTTCTGTTGTATTAGCTGCACTGGTCAGCTTCATGTCATCTGCAAATGTATTGAGGGTGCACTCAATCCCGTTTCTTATTTGTATCGTTGGCACCGGTCCCAAAATGGAGCCCTGAGGGACACCACTTGTCACCAGCCTCCACCTGAGGCACAGAGATATTGACCACACCTCTCTGGCGTGGTCTGTCCAGTCAGTCCCTTATCCGCCACATAATCCATCCTTCAGACTCATCTTTCTCCAGTTTGGAGATAAGGATGAGAACATGCATGCATGCCAACAGGAGCTCTGCTAAAGTCAAAAAAAAGCCTGTTTTTGCAATGAGGAGTTTGCTTCATCTCAACAGTTACTGAGGAAGTAGGTCTACCAGTAACCACTATTTTCCAACTTTCAGCTTTTTTTCTGTTACCCATTTCATGGTGATGATACAGAAATCATTTAGAGCACTTTGATTAAGACTGTGTAATTTCTGGAATGAAATTAGTTTAGTATATTGGGGACTGGGATTGTACTTGTCCAGTTGGATTTATCTTCTGTGTTAAAAGATCCCTTTTGTGACAAGCAATTGTAACAACAGTATTTGAATTTAGACAGACTCCTGATGTCATGGCAATATAACTACATTTTTCAATATTTTTCTTCTAAGCTACAAGTTGATGAAAAAGGAGTTTTGTTCTGAGGCAGGGTAGGCAGCTTTGCTTCTTCCTAGTCATTACTCAGAAGCACATTTTTGAACATTTTACGTGATAAAAACTAATCAGACTTAAGTCTGCTGGTGTAAATGAATTGGAGAATCCTTTATTCATGAAGAGTAACAATTGAACATTTAAACTTGGATTTACTGGACTATGTCTCGTCTTGGGACCTTTTAGTGGCCATTACTACATATTGTGTATTGCTTTTCCATCTTGGAAGATGTTTTAATTCTGGGGGGATGTTTCCTTTGAGCAGCCCTTTCAGGAAATGTGCCCTGCAGTTTCTTAATGACCACTTTCACTACTTCACAATTTGTAGTCTGCTAGTTGTCATCCTTTCTTGATGTAAAGAAGAAGGTATACCTGTAGTAGTTGGTAACATTTTCTCTTAAATGGATTTGTTCTCTGTCTTTTGTGGTAGCGTGATCTACTAGGCTGTCTCTTTGCCTTGGTAGTTCCTGGGAAGTTGCTGTTTCCATTTTTGCTTCCTTATTAGGGAGTGATATATGTTCTCATTTTTGTTTTCTCTTAAGTGTATGTTGGTGAATTAGTCACCATTGATTTGATCCCTCTACGTTTTCTTTTGCATATGGTTGAAACATCATGTATACTCCCAGGACTCAAATTTTTAAGTTGTTTTTGATGCAGATGAGGCTTTCCCGTAGCTAACTACACACCAAATTGCAAATTGTGTGAGTGTTTCTGGTTCCTCTTTTTCACCTGTCATGGCTTACAATTAGCATTTTGTTTTTAAACAAACTAGCAATATAACAAATCTAAAAGGATTTGACCATGCTTTTTGGGAGGTGTTTAGTCTTTTTTAAGGCCATAGCTGATGGTTGTTAGCCAAGGCGCATAAGTATCAAACAAGTACACTTTGTGATATTGCTGGTTGTTAGCCTGGTTTTTGGTCACAGGCTCTCCAGTAGATAAACTGGTGCTGAATACTGCTTTTCTTAGGATTTAAAGGCAAGTTCAGAGCATCATATCTCTTCATTTAAAAAATGGTGATCGAGACAAAGAATGTTTTCTTGGGAGAAAAAATGAAGCACAAGTACCAATAGCAGTAATGATTGTTGTACTAGTACTGTAATATTTTTCTTACCCTTTGTACTCAGCAAAATAGCACTAACACTGAACTTACCAATTTTTTTATAAAAACAGTCCATGTGGTATGACAAAAAATTAAGGCTGGAAATGGCTGTGGTTCTTTAGGTTGCTATAATTATTATATTACGTATAATGTATTAGTAAACTATAAGAAAATATTAGCAACAGTTTGTTTTACTGCACAACATTTTTTTGGTGATGAGCACTGAGAGTTCCCTGTTACTTCTGAGAGTTTGTCACTTTTAAATCTTGTGCAGATTATGAAATCTTGCCTGAGGCCCTTCTTGTCTTACAATGAATTGTGAAGCTCTTTAGGTGTTGGTGGTAATAGTGAGCTGACTTTCAGAATACCTATGAGTGGTAATGCAAACCATTTTAAAAAATTTTAAAAACAAGTACTGATCCAAAAGAATCTCAACTAAAAATCATACTTGTATATATAAAGTTACAAAGTTGATAACAAATAAGTTCATAAGGCTTATATGCTCTGTTTATTCTGGAGTGCACTATGTAGTTTAATCTGTTCCAGAACAATCAGTGTTATCAAACAGCTGGGAGTGTTCAGAAAACTTGTACCAGGAGCAGGTATTAATGTTGTGTACAAATGTACCTTTCTCAGTTTTCCTTGATTCCAGTTTGGATATAAAAAGGATATCAATTAAAAAAAATTCTGGGGAAAAAATGCTTTTTAAAATAAAATTAACAGATTCACAGAAGGACACATTTTTGTCGTCAGAGAACTTAAGTAGAATTTCACTCGAGTTTGTTTAAAGATGTTCACAGCTGAGACAAATGAGAAATGACTGATTTTGACTATACTTGAACAGTAAAACAGAATAAAGAACAAAAATACGGATATTGGATTAAATCTGCACTTTGGTATTTAAGTGAGGACTCTTCTGAACTGTGTGTTTTGTAGCTGTGTTCTGGATCTGTCACAGAATTAGTAGCTTGCTAGCTGCTGTCTCAGCAAACTGTTTCAGGTACCTGACTTTGCAAGACTAGTGGCAGAGTAACCCAGTACTATGGTAGTAATATACTACTGAGTTTCATTTATTTCTAAAATATGTTCCTAGTGGTTATATTTCCTACAGGGATCTCTCTGTTCAGCAGCTTTAGCTGTGGCGATATTGTTACTGTTTTAGATTAAATGTTACTTGATCATATGATTTATTTAAATATTAAATGTGTACATGGAATTTCTAGAATGCTTTCCAAGCCTGTACAGGTGTAATGAGTAAGTGCCATGTATTTTCTAGATGGTAGAAGTGTGGGGGAAAATCTGATTGTCTTGAGTAGAGTGAGAAGGGGTGAATAAAATACCTAAAAATCCCTATTTCTGATTCGTATTTCTGTAGACTACTCTATGTAAATACTTCAGACAAAAAACATCAAAGTTTTAGTGGGTGAATTAATCTTCAATATGTGCATGCTACTGAATACCTAGTAAACTCAAGAAAAGCAAATTTAACCCTGATTTCCTTTGTTTGCATTAACAGTTGTTACTCAACCAAGCCCATCAGTTTCCCAGCCTAGTACTTCAGAGAGCGAAGAGAGAGCTGCTGAACTGCCGAAACCAAAGAAGAACAGATGTTTCATGTGCAGGAAGAAGGTTGGCCTTACAGGTATGAGAGCACTGTTAATTTTGAACAAATATGTGTGATTAGTTGCCTCTTGGTAGATTAAACTTGATAAAATATGTGTTCAATGAAATTTATTTGCTTTTTCAGGAGTCAAACAATTTGGTACAGCTGCTCATTTTTCTTACTCTCTATGTCAAAGTAGATGAACATATCCCCTTTGTAGTAACTATGCCCTTAATTTACAACTGAACCTAATTAAAAACAAATCTTCCTAATGATGTTGCTTCTTTTTCTGTGTACAGGATTTGACTGCCGATGTGGGAACTTATTTTGTGGACTTCACCGTTATTCTGACAAGCATAACTGCCCATATGACTACAAAGCAGAAGCTGCAGCAAAAATCAGAAAAGAAAATCCAGTCGTGGTGGCTGAAAAAATTCAGAGAATATAAATTAACCTGCTTGTGAAAAGACTGACTGACTTCTTGTGGGGCTTTTTTTTTCCAATACATCCTAAACAACATGAAAGAGCAGGTGCATGGCCATTTTCCTTTGTTCTTCAAAGTTTTACTTCTAGTCCTGTCTGTCTAAATATTTCAAAATGTTTGGGTGTTTGTTACAGGCAGAATTAGATAGATACAGCCCTTGAAAATATATATGCCATCCCCAGAATATAGTTGGATGATCAGAAATCTGCACAGGAATACGCATATGCAGAAGACAGACTCTAGTTCACGTGTGCCAAACATGTATGCTGTCTGCATATGTGCAACAGATCTGCCTTTTGAGATGTGCGTGAAGTATTTAATGTTCAGCTAAAGTTACATGCCTGTTACGGAGTAGGATACATTGAAACAGTGGCCGTCTTACTTCTCTTATTTAAGATCTCATTCTACTTTTAGTTTCCACACTCCATTTTACTTTTCCAGCAGAATGTGAGCTGTGTAGAAGCGTTCACCATCCCAGGAAGATGAGTGTTGGTGCCATATTTAAGTCACTTAGCAATTGCACTGAGAAAAATAGAAAAAATCAGATACATACAAGAAGAAAATTCTTTCAGAAAAGATTACATTAACTTTAGAGTCTTGAAAAGAGGTTCTTAAAGGAAATGTCCTGTTACAAGCTTATGAACTGGCCTGCAGCAGAGTTGTCTGCTTTTCCTTGCATAGCTAAAAATGGGTAGCACAATATTGTAAGACTGGCTTACAAAATAAAGTTACGTATGTTTCTAGACATACCACAGCAGCTCTGTCAAGCAACATGGGTCTAAATAAGTTGCTGAAGTATTAGAGCATTTTTTTATTCATATACTACTTAAGTTCTGTGTGTTCCAAGTTCAAAAGAATATTAGGAGTTAATTTTCCTAGTTTTAAATGTAACAGTTGCACCATTCTGCATGGAAAACCATACCCAACATGGCTGCTGTAGACTTAAGTGGCAGCTGGAACCACTCTCGGAGGGCCGCTTTATCATTTTTAATTGTACTTGGGTATAGGACTGTAGTGTTCTTGGGTGTATTGCATGGGCTGCATTATCTATGGCATTGTACAATAACAACTAGAAAAGGCAGTATTCTTCACTGACACTTGTCTGGTAATATATATCACTTCTGTGTTATAATGGAAGGGGTTTTTGTGATGTATGAAACTTGTGTTTTTTTATATAAACAAATACCGTTTAGACTAGTGTTGTGGTAATGCCTGTTCTCATCTGTAAATAGTTACGTATGTACACAAGGCGCTACTCCTGACCTGATTTTTGTTGCCAGTGTTCCGTCTTAGTTTTTACTTCACTATTAAAAGTGTCAGGGTTTTGCTTCTAACTTTGTTTTTCTGAGTTATTAGATATGGAGACATGTACAGATAATTCATATTTATGTATTGCACATAAGCTACCCAGCATCTATGCTATATATGCTATATTGTATTATGTAAATAATAAAAATAATGTACAGAAGGAAATACTTCCTTTTGTGACGGTTCATTGGTTTTAGTTACTACTGTAATGAGAATGTGATCTTGTAGAGGTTGAGGTGCAGAGTTAATACTAAGTCCTTACAGATGTTGTCTTTATGCTTAATCCGGCCTATGTTCTTATTTCATGTTTGTATATACCAATTTCTTCTGAGACAACTTGCATGAGCAGCTGGAATACAGGTAACTACTTGATGGCCTGACAAAAATGCCAGCAAAACAACCATGTGCTTAAAGGGAGTGAAGGACAGTATTTGCAATGAACTTCAAACTTACTTCCAGTGGATCTCCTGTGACAGAGCCAGAACAGTATACACCATTCTGTCCACATCTCACCAGCAGATTGGTCAAAGTTACTGTCAGTGTCAGCAGTCAAATATAAATGGTAAATATGCCTGATTTATCCTTCCCAGTGCGAAGGAAGAAGACACAGTACGCAGCCCATGTTGCCATGGAAGAAGACAACTTCACCGCCGGATAGTTCATGAAAATTGCTTATATCGGAAATGGATAATGTGTATCCCACCAGTCAGCTTATAGTCAACGTGATAAGTTAATACTCCAGCCGCTGCATATACTCCAGTAAGGGAACACAGGCATGCTCTGGGACTTCTTTTTCCTGGATAAATTTTAAGACTTCATTGTGGAACTGCTCTAAAGCACCAAAATTACTATTTTTCTACCTTCTGTATTAAAGCAATACCAGCGACTCCAGCAGAAAGTGTTTTCCTCTTTTTTTATCCTTCTTTATACTTTTTTTTTTCCCTTTTGAACAGGAGACTGCCTTGTCTGGCTTTGGTACTGTCTTGGCTAGAGTGGCTTAGGACAGGTAATAGTACTAATACTGTTAATTATTATGATGGTGTCAGTCTCAGAGTCTGCTTTTTTCTGTACAAATGCTGTACTTGTGAACACTCGTTAAAATATTTGGTAATGTGCATCTGTACAGGAAAGTATGGAATGAAAAATCCCTCTTTTTCCTCTAAAATAATGAATTGTATCATGTAAATTACACTTAAGTGAGGTATGAGCCTGTCTTTAAAACTGTCTGCAAGCTCCCCAGAACTTTGTTCTTTTGATAGTTTGTCTGGTCTGTATAATCACTCTGCTCTAATTCTGTTGATACTCACTGAACAAAGGAGAAAAACATTTAAAAAGTGGAGGTATTGACAAAGTATGGGGTCTGGGGGTGACTATTTAAACTTATGTGCAAATATGTTACATCTTTCAAGAAAGATAATCACTTCACAAAGCACTGATCCTCATTTAACATTTGGCTATTAGACTCATATCTTATTAACTCATACTTCACACACTGTTCTGGGAAGTCTCCCTCTGTTCCAAACAACTTTACCAGATGCTGGAGACTTTTACATACAAGCAGGTGAGTAACTGAAAACAGCTAGATGATGAAAAACTGATAATCTTCAATCTGAAATACTTACCTAACTGTGTTATGGCTGTGCAATAGTGTGTTCCACAGTATTCTAAACAAGCTTACTGACAGCTGTTAACTATTATACTTGAAATACAGAAACTAAAGATGACCTTCCTGTGGTGTTTCCAACCTGTTGCTGCAAGGCTCATGAGCACCCAGATGACTTGGTTGGTTGGTTGTGATGCATAAGGATGCAATGGGGTCGAGAAGCCCTGACTATCTTCACAGTACTTAGCCCTTTGAAACCATACTTCTGATAATTGATTACTCTGTTTTGGAAGATGGTTGTTCACGGGTATAAGGAAATGTCTTAGATGCTTGCATTTGTGATGTCTCTTAGTCACTGAAAGGGTACTTAAGGATTTGATTCATGTCTGGTGTCTGTAATGCAAAACACATGTCAGTTTCTTGGTATTCCTAAGCTGGTCTGCAATATTAACTGATACATATGTGTGAAGGACGAAGGGTGCAGCAAATAAGGAAATTGGTTTGTTTCAGGTACCCAGGTGTGAAGTACCTATGATTCAGTCACAAAAGGAACTTTGCTTTCTGTATAGATGTGTGATTTTTATGTTTATTTCATTAGTTTCTCAGCCAACCACAAATGACATTTTCTCACAAATGACCTATTACTGACTCCTTTGATCTTTTTTTGTAATTAAACACCCAGAGTATTTGATAGACTGTGCTCTGATTTGGAAGACACAAAGAGCTTTGGCAGTACACCTGAAAGTACCTGGGTGACACTGGAATTAATAAATGACAACCTGAACAGTTAGAAAACTTTAGCTGGAAAAGTAATGAAAGTAACTATGTGGAAGTGTTAAAGCATAGTCCAGGAGGAAAAGTCTGTGAGTGTAGTGAGAGTTATCACTAGAGGGAGTTTCAAGTGCCATTTTACAAATCTGAGTTATCCTTTAAACTACTGTAAACACTTAGGTGAAAGTGCTTCAGCCTTTAAATTGCGTATTTTAGAAGTAATTTAATGATGGTGAAAGAAGCAGGGTTGGAGTTTGGGTGGGGTTTTTTTGTTGTTTTTTTTTTTCACTGAAGGAAATACAGAGACCATTTCTTCTTGAAAGGGCACGTCAGCTCATCACAGAACCAAGGACCAGATTTGTGATGGTATTGAAGAACTCAATTCTGTAGGATGCAAAACAGAATATCAGGAGCCCATGATTTAAGTTAAATTGAAACAGATGGAAAAGTGGCAGTACTGAAATAAATACAAGGATCAACACCTAAAATGGCAACCAAAAACACTGGCTTGACTGTTCATTTGTGTAGGTAAAATCTTTACCACTTGAAAAAAAAATTTATCATTGAAATTATTAGTCTCATAGTTTACTGAAGAAGCAGTGTCTTTCTCACCTTTTGTACTAGATAGTAAGATGTAGATGACAAGCTCTTTTCCAGTGCCAATTTAATTTCAGTGTGTGTTTCTCATATCAGATCATTGTAGCAGTGTTGGAAGTTGGGTTTCTCAGGTGCGTGTTACTTTGGCTCAAACCTCCTAAGTAAGATATCTGTACCTTTATCAAACCGCCTTGTAGTACTAGCTGTTTTCTCCCCGTATCTACCACTAGCTCACAACATTTATTCACAAGCAGCAAAAAACCTACCTGTCACAATCTGAGGTTTATTCCTTGTGGAGAGAAAAAAATAAAGGGAATAATTATATCTACGTTTGCACCTGACTACAAGCATGCAGGGTAGACCAGGAGTTGGACTGATGATCCTTGTGGGTTCCTTCCAACTCAGAATATTCTGTGATTCTCCGACTGTATTGTGTAATGAGTCCTGGCTCAAGTTAAGTTAGTATCAGTACCTGAGAGGATTGAAGGGTGAAGTGCCTCCCTCTCTGTAGGTATTTTGCAGGTTCCTCATGGCCTGAACCTTCCTCCTCCTTCCAAGTTGGGATGCTGCTAATGCTAAATGGCTACCATTACTGTGTGATGCTATTTTTGATCCATACACGAGTGTCTTAGTTCAAAGGGAGAACTAAGATATTTATATTGGCCAAGAAATAATCCCTTTCCTTAAATTTAGAGAACAGAACTTTAATTAGGAAAATATATAAATATATGAAAAAGATAACAGTTCTTAACCATAATACACAGATATATACATATATCTCAATATATATCTATATCCAGAATGAACCAAACAACAACAGTTTGTAATAAACCCTTCCACCCCCAAAAACAGCAAAACA
>JAWWTY010000088.1:4548268-4572538 GCA_035222235.1 Margarornis squamiger
AATCTTGAAGCAGAGATCAACAGGCTGTGTTATATAATTATGCTACAAGTGGGTACAATTATTTGGGCGTGTATTATTAAGCATGTAAGCAACTTGCTTTGGAAATCTGCCCAGTTTTTATCAGTTTTTAACACCAGGATTTAACAGAACATTGCCTGAGAATGTATCATCTTTTATGAGCCTTTCCCACCCAAAACTTCACTGACTTGTCATCTTTTTATGAATTCCTCTGATCTATCTCATTTCTACTTTGCAGTATTTTGTATTCCACTACCACTCTTTTCCAATCTCTTCTGAAATTAATTTTTTTCCCTGTCCTTTCACAAATTTTCAAAATCCCTTGGTTTCTCTTTTTTGTTTGTTTGGGGTTTTTTTAATACCTTATACACTGTAATTTTACAGATGAATTGACCCCTGTTAGATACAGGGCTGCAGATAAGGCAACACCATTTATTCATACAAATACAGAATTTTAAAAGCTGTCCACCTTATCATCTGTTATGGATTGTTCCTGAAAATGCTTAATAATGTTAAACACCTTGTCTGAGCTTTTTGTCTTTCAAAACCAGAATATTCTTTGCAAGAATTTGGGCTTTTTGCTTTTCAATACTTAAGTATTATTCTTAGATGAATAATCCAGAATAGTTATGTTTACTTTTGCTCAGTAAAGTCATAGATATTCAGCAAGAATTTTTACTACCTTTTGCTAATTTGCATTGCATGATCACAATTAAAATATAAAAAAGTATATTTATCTGCAAATATTTTTTAATTAAAACATTGCTATTCAAGCTCATAAAAACATTATAATTTTTCCATTCATGAGTATATAATCAGGCACAGGCTTTTAAACAGAGTAATTTTAAAGTTACTTTTTCCAACACTAAGTCCACTTACTGAAAATTTCAGTGCAGTGAACAAATACACATTTTTTCCCTACAAAGCCTTAGGATTGCAAAAAATATACAGAATAAACATTAGGCCAAGGCAATATTTTAAAGTGCAGGACTCCACTTGCCACATGTGAATAATTCAAATAACACTGCATAATGCATAGACAGTTCTTACTAGTATTTCAAAACCTGAAGTGACACAATGAGATCAACATATAACAGTAATTCAAATACATTCTATTTATAATAAATAAGAGCTTATCTGACCATAGAACATAGTAAGCATATTGTCCCAACAAGCAAGCTCTTCACAAACAACCTCTTTTCCCTTTGTCTGAATGGTGTGCTGCCGCTGAACATAAAGAAAAATTTAGAAACAAAGACCTCATCCACCATCTGGTAAGAGAACTCAATATACCTGTCAATTTATACAGACTGAAAAATTATCCCTTCATGTTCTTCCACATACTTATATACTTATATCCCCTTGATGTTGTCTTGGTATAACTTTTTTTTTTCTTTTTTTTTTTTTTTTTTTTTAATAACTGGGTGTGAGGAAAAGGAAGGGGGAAGGGGGTTCCTTCAATTTGTATTCAGCTACTAAGTTCTGTGATAGTAAGGATGAAGGGGGGATAGTCTAAGTCCTAGCCTCTGTTAGCATTTTGCTTTGACACAACAGTGCTGTTCTGAAGTGAATTCTCAATCATGCTCCATTATTTAACCTCGGTTCAGTTTGCAGGGCACACAAGAATTAAGTTTATTTTGGAGGAAACTACACTGAAGGCTCAGCTGCCTTCCAAATACACTCCAGTCTCTAAAACTGAGACTAAGAATCTGAACCCATTATTTGGCCTGCTTCAAACTG
The DNA here is from genome assembly GCA_035222235.1 of Margarornis squamiger. Lineage (NCBI taxonomy): Eukaryota > Metazoa > Chordata > Aves > Passeriformes > Furnariidae > Margarornis > Margarornis squamiger. Next base: position 4,550,027 of record JAWWTY010000088.1, read on the forward strand.
CATATGCAATAGGGGCATTTATCCAAAGAAATAGAATATATATAGTCTTGAGCTGCATATAGTGCAGATGTATGAGTCTCAGCAGTAACTGCTTTCATCTACTGATCCTCCTCCATTGTATCTTGGCAATCTACACAAAGGCAGAGAGTCCCAAAGACCAAAACTTCATAGTGCGATGCTCAGTGACTTTCTCAAAATTACTTCAGAGAAGTTTGACTACTACTTTCTCTGTATGACCTAAAACCTTAAAATTTCTCTGCATAAGCCATCTTCCACTGAACAAACTTTTGGGACTGCCCCAGATGACTCTACTGAACTTGTTTTTCTTGCAGTACATTATTTCTCTATTCAATTCTAATTATGTTGCTGTCAAAAGACCCTCAAAATTTATTTGTTATGTGAATTCTCCCACTGGCTTCCTCAAATATCAAATTCAGACTTCTTTCCTTTACCCCTAAGCACTTCAGCATAGTCTTGGTCCTCGCTCCTCCTGGTCTTGGGCATTGCAGGGTAGTGCAGACAGAGCTCCTCCTCCCGCTGAGATTCTTAAAAAGTTGATTTTCCATTTCTAAGCCTGGGTAGTGTCTGGATACTAGACACCAGTAAGGCTATAATCAAAAGGCGGAATTACTACCTTGTCCCTTAATTTACCAAGAATCAAACTGCTCACGACACAGCAAATTGTCAGATACAAAGCTCATTGGCAGCAGGTTATTCTAGGGAGTCCCTGTGTAACTGGGCCTGCAATGTAGTCCTGAACTTGTTAAAGTTCTTCTGTATTCCCATTTTGCAAACAAGCAAACTCTCCACACCCAAGTATTTTAAGAAGAAATGCTGAATGCCTTTCTTAACACCACAATATAATGAGAAAACAATTATGTCAGAGACAGTTATGACTACCACTAAAATAAAAGCATTGTTTCAATTCATAGCTCTGGAGGCAAAGTACTAGGGCTCTAGCATACATTGTATACAAGGCTGTGTGATCTTTCCCCACATAAAATATTCTTGCAGGAAAGCCAAAGCTGAAACCCATAGTTTCAAACAGTAATTGGGAGGATTAAAGCATGTGTCTCACAGATCTTTGGTTTTGGAACATGAAATTTGGTCAATTAAATTCCCTGAATCAGGAAACCAAGTTAAAGAGCTAAAGACTGTATTTGCCAAATGGCTATGCTGCTGTGTAGGTGATTGGGACACATGACAAACAAAACAGTTGAGAAAATGCCCTGACGGAATGTGGAAATCTGAATCCTTAGATCCTGACTCCTAAAGCCTTAGGAGTTGTTTAACATAATGGGTCAGAAGGCTGTCTCTCAGCAAGGAACAGCACAGGGCTGTGCACTGGGAAGACACTTGAGTGAACCCTCAGTGAGCAAGCCATGCAGCTGCATTCAGGTGACATCTGCAAGACACTACTCCCTCCTTTTTAGTAGGGCCCCTCAGCTTTGGCAAAAACCCCACACTGGAGAAACTATACTGCTTTTAGTGCCCAAATTAGCTCTTACGCTTCCCCTTGATGCTATGCTGTTTCATGTGGGCATGATCATAAAGATACATAAGCTCTGAAAATGCTTTTAAAATCAGAACATTATGAGTGACACTGGGCCAAGCACTCTCTCCGAAGTAGACATGATGTGAAACTTTGGTGCAGTGACCTCCCTTGTTTTGTGAACACAGGGAAGTTCTATATCCCCAGGCAATGAGATAATAGTGCGAAACAAAGCTTAGTGAAATCAAAGAAGTTTGAAACAGGCCTTAAAACCATATTCAACCTATGTTTATAATATCTAGATACAATATTGTCTCTAATGACGCTGAAATTAAAGCTTGCATCCTTTGTGTTGCAAAAACATAACAGAGAAACAAGAAGCAATCCCCTCAAACAAATCTCAGCAATAATAATAATAAAAAAAAAAAAGGCTCCAATAAAAAGTACGGAAACATGTCTTTGTAGGAAAGGAAGTCACACACATTTTCAAAAAAAAATAGGGCATATTTTTTACCTGGAATTGTACAGAACTGGAATTATGGCTGCCATGTTGAAAGACAAAAAGAGCACATTAGAGCTGAACTGCTTTTTCCAGTGACGATTTTCACCTCAAGTCAAAGGTGGTAATGGCCAGAAAAAGCCCATTTCTCTTGGATATTTTTTACATGCACTCACTTCTCTTATAGAAAAGAGAAGGGACACCATGTCATCCTGTCTGAACAGTCAGGAGGAACTGAGCTTGGGAAGATTTGGCAGGAGGTTGAACTCCCCTAGTCCAGAAAATCCTCTTAATTTGTTGGCCATTGTGTAGCCTGCAGATATATCTTAGTGTCTGCTTCTAATTTAACAGAAGTTTCATTCAGCTGTCATTCAGATGAAGGTAATTCAGCAGAGTGTCTGACTACAAATGGCAATTCTGAACTCTTTGATAAGGACCCTGATTTATTAAAAATGCACAGTTCTTATTTAATTCTTCTGAAAATAATGCTTTAAATTAAATAGTTACCTTTATTTTTCAAAAAAAAAAAAACCCTCCTAAGAAAAACTGAAAACTGTTCTAAATTCCCCAATTTTTTTTCACACTTGGTGAGAATATTGTGGAAATTGCCTTCTTCCATGATATTCATTACCTGCAAAATCTATTTACTAGCACAGATTATTATTTTCATTTATATGCATTACAGACAATGAGTGTCTCACTGTTCCACATAATGCTTCCTATACTCTTACTAAACAGAACAGCAGGTATCTTCTCTAATTAAGCCATTTATGAAATCCCTTATCAATGCAAAAATGCTATTTTTACAGAGAAATTTAAATAGCCATTTCCCCTACAACTATAACAATTTTGATAAAGTAATACTTGAAAGGTTTAAACAAAAATGCGGTGTCATTCCTGACAATCAGGCATTGTGTTTAATCAATTTTTTCCAAATCAGACACAGAAGGATCAGCATAGTATTTTGCAAAAGGGAAACAGATTTATACAGAGCTTGAAAAAGGAACCACTTGCTTTCCAGCCACATACACTTCAGAAATATTCCGATCATCACCTGAAATAACATGGTAAAACAGAGATTTGCATATATATATAGGAACTGATTTAATTAATTAGAATTATGCAATTCACAAAATCAGTTTTGGAATACATAATTTGCAATGACCTTTTCCTAGGACTAAGAAAGTTCATTTGGAGCAAAATAGTCAGAGCTACCAAAAAGACCAATAAATGTTTAAACTACTCATGCTTTTTTAACAAAATAAACATAACATTCAGCTGTTGCAATGGTGTTACGGATTTTTCTGTATATTCAGTAATTGAAACCCTGAAAATATTATCTATCTGTACAGAAGATGCCTTGTTGCACAGAATCTGAGCTGACTGAGGTACCAGCCAGCAACAAAGGTGGTTTGTCCCAGCCAGATTCTCAAAAAGGCAAAAATCTAGTCAGAGGATGACACAATTGTGGTCAGACCTAATACCAGTTACCTCAACATAACAACACATCAGGCAGCACAGGTCTGGTCCAGAAAGTGCCATGTAAAGATCACCTACTCCCTTAGGGGGGTGGAATTGTTTGGACTTGATTTTGTTTGTTTTAAAGGCTAACATTTCTGTTTGAGAGTAAAAAAACCCACCACATACCAACTGGTCTGCAGAAGTCCTTCTAAGCTGAATTGGTTCTGAACCATTGATTAGCAGGTCAGTGTTACTTTATCGAAAAATACGATTTAGTTCATACTGTAGATAATGTGGTGCAACTGATCATGTGAAATTGACTGTTTAACTGTCCTAAAAATATAAAGTTAAGCCCCTCAATTCTTACTCACTATTTATAAATGTATATTAATAAATATAAGTAAAATTTTATTTATTAATGTAAAACATTAATTATCAGGGACATATTAATGTTTACATAACAGTTGAATAAATATAATCTATTACTGTAAACACATGTATTTAATTATATGCCAATAAATTTATTATTAACCTTTACATTATTTTAAACAATGCTTGATATATGTATTAAGAATTTTATGTGGGTTGAAAATCAGATCATACCTAGATACAGGAACTTCTGGAGAGTGTCCTACAAAAGAATGGGAGAAAAACAAATTCAGAAAGCAGTATCTGCTGTCCCAGATCATAATTATTTGAAGTTTGAAAGAACTATTAAAAATTGTTTTCCCAAATAATCCTAGCAATAGCGTAATTGAAACTTAACATGCGTATATTTTCTCACTATTAACTTCCAGAGGGAGTAAACACAGCATGAGTTTGATGGCATAAACATGTGCCCTTCCCCTTATTTAGAGTTCCCAATTTCATTTACTCATTAAAAAATTAGACAAAATGTAAGCATTTTTCATGTCCGAAGGACTGCTAACTTAACTAAAAAGGTTTAGACTTAAACTGAAAATAATTTTTACAGAATTGGAATTGTTTCCAGTCTGGCCACATCAAAAAATTCAAGTAACTGCTGTTAATGATCTTTTTTAGTCAGAGGTTTTTGTATGAGAAGGTGTGCCTATTGCATGAGGCTAACACAGCTTTACCATTAACATAAGAACTGTACTTTTAACTCAAATTAACTGTCTTGAGTTCTTGCTTATTTTATAACAGGAGTGCAGTAAAGGCAACCTAACATTTCTCTGGGAACAGGCTGCCATTTTTCACTTTGAATTCAAAGTGTTCGCTAAAACTAAATTGTTTTTTCTTGGCCTCCACTTGTCAGTGCAAATAGCTAACCTTAATTGCCTTCTTGGACTAATAAAACATAGATTAAAAATATTACATGCATTTTTCCTCACAGGGTTATGGACTGAGGACACTCTTCCACTGTTACCAGAATAACTTTCAAGATACTTATTCTGTCTGTAACATGGACCTTCCCCGCATACTTTCCATTAATTTCTTTGATCATTAATCCTGCTCTGATTACCTCAAAATTATCAGCAGAGAACACGTCAAAAGGGCTATCTGAAGCCTTCGTGTTGATTAGCAGAGCATCAAATTCTTTGCCCACCTCGAAGTTTCCAATCACATCATCTAATCCTAGAGCTGAGGAAGAAAATAAGCTCACAAACACATATTCAGCACTAGTCTGTTCCCACCACGTAGAAACACCTGGCAACTTACTTGAGATATTCATAAGAAAAACAAGATGATTACAAGGAAAAACCCAGTGAGTACGTTAGCATCTGAATACTTAAGAAACATAAGAATTTAAGAAACAATTTGTTACACTGCAAAAACATCAAAACTTCAAAGGGGGTAATGAAATTAAGTCAGAGAAACAGTAAAGTATATAATAACATTCACCTAGGTGAGGCAGTATTAGATTTCATTTTTTAAACAGCTTAAGCAACTTCAACAGGTTGTATAGACCTATTACATTAGTAACATATAGTAACATGATTATAAAAGAGGTGTACAGTGAGAATAACTTACTGCAATTAGCAAGAACAAAGAACAATATGGTGGGGTAAAAAATCATAGCCAGATCTGAAGGTCTCATACCCACCGGTAAGGCTTGTGTTTTACTCTATTATTTACCTTTGTTTTTCAACGCTTCTTTACAATCTCTGGTTCTCAGGACCTTATGCACTGAAAACCTACATATTCACCTTCAGTGACTGGGTGCTTGAAAGTGCTTAGAATACATAAAGAGAGGCCTTTGTGTCTCTTTCGCAATAAACTAGAACAGTTTTAAATTGTAGAAAGTATCTGTGAATTTTCCAATCCTCCGAAACTAAGTTATCAAAGAGGATAATATCTGCAAATAACTTGTTCACTTGTTTCCAGGTTGCTGACAGCGGAACTTCAGCCTTTGTGAAGTTTGTGTATGGCAGGAATATCACAATATCTTAAAGATGTTTAAACTCCTACAAATGGTGAAATATTTTGACTACCTACTAGTTTCAACTAAAATGATCTCATATTCCTTCAGGGTTTTGAACAGAATGTAATTTTTCGATTAAGCACAAGAGGGTGACAAGTGTTTAGGAGTCTTAGCAAAGCAAGTAATTCCAAAGAATAATAAACATCTCTTAGTAATACATAAAATTAACACTTTACTAAATAAACCTAAGATAGAAAAAGCACAAGAGTAGCTGGGAAGGGAAACCACATATGAGTTTGGGATTTTTATAAGTTTTCCTTTCGGTGACTCAGCTAATTTAGTCTCACACTTTATGGAGCAGCATTTACCGTGGGAAAAAGATCCTTTTTTTTGTTCCCTGCCCATCTTCTGTCTTCTGAATTTTCCCCATTACACCCTCCAGGAATTCAAATACAGTCCTTAGAAGACCTGCTTGATGACATTTTCACTAGATCTTTCAAACTTCCATTAATAGTTCCCAATCACACTTTCTGGCAACTACAAAAATGTTACACTGGGACCAGTTCTTCAGTTTTGAGCTCACTTCTGCTAACTGAAATAGTAATGTTTTCACTTATGTGTGGATTTGGTCTTTGCTAAATCACACCAGTTCCACTAAAATTTTGAAATTGTATATATTAGTACGTGCACACTGATTAGGACAAAACTTGCCAGTGAACCAGGATAACCCATATACTATATGACTATTCTGCAGATACAACTGTGTCTTAAACAACTACAGTCGATATCTTGTTTAAATTTTTTGCATTTTCCTGAGTGAGGGATGATGCATGATGTTCTGATTTGCAACAAACTGCCTCACTGACAGCTCAAAAAGCAGAAACAAAATTAGAAACTGATGACAAACAGGATGCATGATCTTATAGTAATTGCACAGTTTTTTCTATATGTGATGGTTGCTGAGAAATTTCCAATTGGTGTGATTAATATACAAGCACATACAACCTTATGACTAAGGAGTCTGAGGATCTTTGCAAACCAAATGTACAACCCTGAAAAGCCATTAAGATTGCATTATTAAACTCTCAACATCCATATGAGTACTCTTCTGTAATAAGCCTAGTATGGGTATGAGAAACTGAAGGATATCTCTGCCCAGCAGATACCATTTTAGACTTCACTCTGGCACCAGAAAATCTGTGAATCTCCCACGAAGACAGGGGGACATAATATGAAAAAGATCTGTAGCTCCTTTTGTACACATTAAAGAATTTTCTTCTTACCTTGGCTTCCTCCCAGAGTGGCAAGTTGAAAAGCTTCTTCAAGAGTTAGTCCTGTTTCATTAACTTTATTGATCTGAAGGCTATTAGATGCCATCATTGCTTTCCTGATAGCATCAAGCATGGAAGCTGAATACCCACCAGCAACATCTAGAAGGGATCAGACTCTTAGAAACAAGCTTTGGCATAGTTCTCTATGTTAAATTTCTGTTGAAAGTTGCAAAGAGACAGACATGGTAAATACAAGTTTTACCCCTAAGCACTGTCTCTGAATGCGTAATTCTTGATAAAGGTGTTTTCACACAGAGTCAAATGAAGAGAACACAACACAAAAACAGAAACCTGAGAAGTTATTGTTCAAGCCCTGTTTAGTCTCACGATAGGAACAAAACTATTCTTTGGGTTTTTTTGGTGTTTTTTTTGTTTGTTTGTTTGTTTGTTTGTTTTTGTTTGGTTTTGTTTTGTTTTTGTTTTGTTTTGTTTTGTTTTTTTTTGCTTTTGAAACACTTTTGGACCAGCCCTAGATTTCAATACTGTACAGTTCCTTACTCTAGAGGTAGTGGGGAAAAAAAGCAGGACCGTAAGTTGGAGACATGCTAACTTTTAAATATGAACAGGAGGGCACATGTTTTTGTGTCTCCTAATAGCTTGCAAAAGAAATAATTTTTACAGCAAACTACTAACCTGTGCCAAGACCAAGCTTCACATTGTGTTCCAAGACCTTTCGCACATTTAAGACACCACTACGCAACCTGGATTGTAAGAAGAAACATATTCAGGAAGAGCAGGGCTGCACAGCCATTTTATGACAAAGGCTCTCAGAATGTGTGCAATAGATTTCATTTATTATTTATCCTGGCTAGATACCATCATTATCTTATTTCTGCTTAGTAGAAGACCATACAGTCTCTTTCCCCAAAACATAAACATAGTTTGGGGGAAAGGCAATGGCCTGAATCTGACATTGATAAAAGAGTAAAAAGAAACAAAATTTTAAAAAATAAATATTTATATAAATGTAAATATAGGTATAGATATAATAACTAGACTGAAAGATCACAAGACAGTTCAGAGCACACTGCACAGAAGTAGCTTATGAATAGTCATGTTCAATCCAATGTTGCTCATGTTAATAGCCTTGCAATGGTAGCATGAACTCAGGGCACCATATGAGCAACAGTTTTAAATTATACAACTTTCTTCTTTAATTCTTTTTTTCTTTTAACTTACGAAAAGTTAGAATTGGGGCAATGCGAAATTGCAGCTCCACGAAGACTAAAAAGTTGCAGCTCTTCTTCAGAAAGATAACAGGCATGAGCCATCACTGTCTAAAGGAAAAGAGAAACACCAATTTTCTCAATATTGAATTTACTTCAGTGGCTGTAAGTTTTGCAAAAGGACACATTGCCATCCAGCGAAATTAACGCACTTCTTGAATGAAGCTCTTAAAATCCACAAGGGAAAAACTCTGGGTAACTTCAGTTACCATTCAGTTACCATTACCAATGAGATACCATTACCTCAGCTTTTTTCCATTTCTTAATGTAAGAAGGTAGGATGTTGACTCTTGCAGTGACTGTTGTGACCTAAGTTCTTCAAGGAGCAAGAGAAAGAACTCCCCAATTGTCCTAGCACTGTAGTAACCTGACGATTTATATTTCTTAGTAACACAGAGATTAAATATTGGGGCCAGGAGTATCTCAGATACAATGGAAGACATATATGTACTCTTAGCATGTTTCCCATTTCCTCTCCAAAGGTTTGACCAGGTTGATATATATATATACATATATGAAATATTTGTTAAGTAGAATAATCTAATTTGTTATGCAAATGATAATGGCTTTTATTTTTTAACCTACATAGCTGACCTTAAAAATTAATTCACAAATAGTACAAACAAAACACCACAGTGTAGGATAGTATAATTTAATAGTATGCAAACCAATTATTCCCAGACAAATGTAATTGGCATTACCTCATATGCCAAATGCCCATTGTAAGAGAAGAGCAAGAGCTCTGTTAGATCTTGCAATCTGCTGATAAAAATGAGAAGGACTGTTTCCACTGAGCATCTCCTAATAGCATCTTTACTCATCAAGCTCAGTGCAGCTGAAAATGCAAGGAAGACAGTCACATCTTCAGTTAAGGACATAAATGTGGTAGCTGCTGAAGTATACCTCTGCTGATCTCTACTGTTTTTTAAAAAGAAAGAAATATTTCAGCTCCAAAGAACATACTTTTAAAATACTTTAAAAATTGATTTGATGTCTTAGTGTTTTAATGGTTAGTTGTTTTAGTGGCTGGGCAGAGGGGAATGTCTGAGGTTCTGTTACGCTTGTGTTTAATAGAATGCTTTCCCAAACAGTCAGAAGCCTGACTCCAGAAAGCAACAGTACCCATGATTTTTAATGACCATTTTCACTTATGTGAATATAAAAGTCTAACAGAATTACGACCTATGTTTCCACAGCATTGATATTCTCTTTAGTACACTCACGGACACATCAAATCAGCATGCTAGAAAACAAAGGCTAATATTTTGTACATACTTCAGTAGTCCACATTGATTTCTCAAGTAAAAAGAACAGTAAACAAGTAATTTACTGGGGAGAATTTTGAACACAGAAATGGGAGTTCAGTAGCTAATTCCCAGGGAGTTTCCAGATGCCTTTTGTGCCTCTTAAAATTCTCTCCTAATTTTTTAAATAACTTGACAGATGTTCATGCATTCTGACTGTAGTTGAGCTGTTCATATTCACCTTTGCATGGGCTCTCTACTGTCTAAGAAGGTGTGCCTGGCATTCCAACCTGTAATTACTGTGGGCTGGTATCAGATCTACTTACATTTATCTCACTCATAGGAAAAAGCTTTAGTGAATTTCAATTTTTCAGGTCACTGTGCCTCTCAATGCTCAGAAAAATCAGCTGTGAGATGAGAGTGCTTTTGGATAATCAGAGTAGTAATGTGTACCTGTCTGCATGTGAGATTGAGACTCAGAACACAACAGGGCAGGCTGCATTTCCTTAGGAAACTGACAAAAATTGCATGGTCCTATGGTAACATCACAGAGGAAATCTTCAGGCAAACCAATGTACAAGAATATTGTAATATAAGGATAATTGGGTGCTGTCCAGGAATTACCAGCTTCTACAATACCAACTGCTAATCCCACTGCCCTAATTTTCTTTGAAGCCCTTGGAAAATGGATAAGGGAGCATAAATTATCTTTATTGTTCTTCTCCCCTAAAATGTTTAGGAAAAGTGTGGGGTTGTCTAAAGTTCCAATACCTCAACAGAGAACATAAACCAAATTTACTTTCCCCCAGATGTCATTGACCTTGACAAAACAATATAGACTTTCTCAGTAATACAGCAAACCATCATATTCTCTAAATGGATTAATCTAAGATACACTGTGGAAGTTTTTATGCAGCTACCTTGCTGGTTAGCAGCTTGTTTTTATCATACAATTCAGTGTAATTCTGGTAGGCAGGAAACATGTTCTCCACAAGTTTGACTTCTTCTTCATTCTCACTTATGTGACTCTGCGATAGGAAAATACATAGCAGTGAATGCTTCAAATACCTTTGAACCTCACATTACAACCTTCTGAGTAATCTAGTGGTGTTAAACACACAATGATGGAAATTAGTATTTGTAAGGTCTATAGTTATATCTAGTTCTTGAGCTTCTCTTTTCATCAGAGAGATCCCTGAGACCCAATGGAGTAGCTTTATCTGTTTCTTTATAAGTGGTATGAGATGGTTCACCCCAGTAGTGTGGTGACATAATGACAAACTTAGGGTTTGGAAAATGTAAAACAGTAGATAAAATAATACATGATATGCTTGTGAGTTATAAGAGATAAGCAGCCTATAACTGAGTGGATCCTGAGATCAGGGCAACGTATAGGTAGCTCCTCCATGTATCTTCAGATGGGCTGATTAATTACTGGTCTCAGATAAAAATCTGACCCTTCTGTACTGCCACTGGGGTATATATTTTCAAAATTCCCACTTTGTAATGAAAAAAAATCCACATGTACAATAGCTTTAAAACAGTATATGCCTAGAACAGTGTAACAATAAAAAAATCCATTTCAACTCATCTGCAAGCTTTAAAATATATAATTTTTAAACACAGCAGCTTTATCACACCGGAAATCCTACAGCTATATTAACAATGTTATGTAAAATACAAAGATGAGTAATACTTTTATCTACTGAAATCTGTTCTGTAGAGAAACAACAGAAGGCAGGGAGACAGACTTGACTAGAGAGAGCAACCTTCAGCAATCCAAGGGTTGCTCTACCCTTTGGTAGAGGGTGCCAGTCTTCTTGTGTGAGCGTGAACTGGGACTTGCTGAATTGTGCATCCTCCCAGCTATGAACCTTCTCATTTCCTGTACAAGTTACAATGTTCTTACAGATACCATCAGTAATTTCAGAGGAATTAAAAAGATACTCTAACATGGAGTGACTTAAGTGGCTTTCCTGAAATCATGAAAACTCCCTGGTCAGTAGGCTGTCTGTGTAAACTACTGAAATTGCACACAAGCTCTCAGAGCTTACCTGCACATGGAGATCACAAGCCTGTGCTAAATTGCCAAGTGTACACAGCAAGTCTTCTGTGCAGGAAGGGCCAAAGCGGGGGGTTATTACAGGCAATACTCTTGGATACTGAAAACATTAAAAGGACAGGCTTTGTATTCTACATGGAGATATATATATATGTCAGTAACCATAATCAGGACATGGCAATTACATTTTGTCTTCATTGCTTATTGCATACTGCATTCTCACTAATTCAAATTAAGCTGTATAGTAATGTCCTTACTTTCATTAAACATTTCATCACACAAATGGAGAATAAAGTGGAGAGGTTTTAAAATGATTTTAATGAATTTCATTAAAGAATTTGTTTTCATTAGTACTCTCTCATTGAGTCACTGAGATTTGACCAGTCTTCAGGAGCACTGGAAACTTTTTCATATGTGCTGAGACTCTTGTATACACTACAAGAAATAAGTCAGATGAATGACCCGACATTTTTCTGAGTTCCACTTCTGTGGCTGTCAAAGATACAATGATGCAAAACTGCAGGCTTCTGTAAAAAAAGGGCCATTTTCTTGTTCCATCTTCTCCATTCATAATAGCAACAAATTATCTTCACTAGGAAGAATAGTGGTAAAATCAGATATGCTACGCATTAAGAAACAGTAGAGAAGACGCCAAGAGTAGAGCTACAGAGGTTTACACCTTGCATGTCTAGATTAAAATTTTCATAAAAAATAGCATTATTATTCTGCCTTCAGTCACAGGTGAGAGCTGTGCAGAAGTCAGCATAGTTTGGATTGCAGTTTCTTATATCATCTCCCAGATACAAGATGCTAAGGACTTTGCAGATTAGCCAAATTACTGTGCTAATACATATGAGTTAGGCACTAAATTCAAGGAATCTGCTCTTGAATATTTTGACAGAGAATGTCAAAAAAGCCACTGAAAACTGAAGGCTGATAAAAAAAGCACTCCTGCTTGTAACATTGGAGTGTAAACCTGAATTTCTTTAGAACACACTGTAAGACATGTGCTGACCAAAAAATCTAATTTTATAGAGAATTCACGGATTACTTTTGGTGAGAATTTCTTTAATTAGTCTACTTATATACCACAGAGTAACTCCATTCCACCTTTCTTTAACAGAAAATTATCCTTTCTAGGGAGTCAGATATTTTAAAGTCAATAGAAAAACACACAGAACATTATTCTGCTTTGCTCTGACCACAGAAAACTGATTTTACAGTATTACAAGTCCATTTTTCAACAACATGGATAGCAGAACATCTTTCAGACTGATGATATCTGTCTATTACACAGAAAGATGTATATTTATTGATTTGTCAAAAAGACAACAGCTTTGGACAGCATGATTGAATATTTTATATATGCACAAAGCATCTTCTGAATACAGAAGTGGATGCAAAGGAGAACTCTACTTACTTTCTTTTCCAGCAGTTCTTTAACAAACCTGAAAAAGGGTAGAAATAAAGTTGCTATAAATCTGTCAACTACGTTATAAATTATGAAAAATACAGAAAATATATACTTAGATAACCTGTTAAACACTCTAGACATAGATCGACTTTTTAAAAAATACTGAGCCAGATTTTTCAGATGAAAAAAACCCAAACAAACAAACAAAAAAAAAAAGAGGCAACACAATGAAGTCAGGATAGTTACACCAAATTATGCTAGTTTTGAATTTGACCCCAAATATGAGGATTTTTTTTTTCATTTGCAATAACTAACATTAGACAATTGCTAATTATTCTGAGCTCTTCCTGAAAACCAAACACATGCTACATTAAATGAATTGAAAACATAATTTTAAGGTACAGGTACAACATTAGAGAAAGAAAAAACAAATCATCTTAAATTTTTCTGACCATGAATTTAAATTCCAGTGTTACATAAATTCTTTAAAAATCCAATTTTTAAAAGATGCACCAATATTTTATACCTCACTTACAGTAGTTGCATGTGTCTTTGTTCACTTAAAGAACCTTGATTTTCTGGAAATGCTTATATTACTGTTAGTGTACAGATTATCTACCTTATGGAAAATATTGATGTACTTTGTTAACTAAAAGAAGCTACCTCAGATCTCTACATAAAACCCCAAGTGGTCAATATGGATAATGGAGATGAGCAAATAAAACTTCCTCTGATTTTGGAGGGAGGAAATTCTTTGAAAGCTCATATGTTCAGTATATGCAATTTTCAAAAGCTAGTTTCAGATGGTTTCTGGACAGGATCTCTGTGAATTTTTATGTCATAGTCTGTATTCAGAAAACTGCAATTTTGATCACAAACATGGAATCAAATTTATCAAATATCTTCTGATGGAAAAGTAAATAGTGCTGGAGGCTAGGTGCTAGATCACCAGCTGGAAGTGAGAGATCTGAGTTCGCAATGACCAAAGGAGTTTGAGCCCACCACTGCTGACCTTGGAGAACCAAAATGCAGTGCAAATTCAATACCATCTGCCTGCCTCTCCCCTTACTGATTAACCTGATAAAATATTCACCTGAGCAGAAACTCTAACAGAAGAATAATGCTCAGATGAGAAGGCAAAATTCAGTATGGTTCTTTTAATCCTTTTTCACATTCTTTGAACAGAGTGAGCATTGCTTCAAAATTGAAATACCTTTATCAAATATATTTTATATTTTGTTGGGTTATGAGGAAAGAAGCTTAGCTTCAAATCACTGTCTTCTGTAGCAGAAGACCAGACTTGAACACAGGTCCTCCTCTTTCCAAGTGATTATAACTATTAGTAGCATATATTGTATTCTAGATTTCAATTTTCTAACTTTTTATTAAATCCCCTTTGACAGGGAATGGTAGATTCAAATTCTCAACTTGAATTTAGATTTAATATACAATGTACTTGGAATACAATACAAATAGTTCTGAAGGTTAACTGTAAGAACTAAAATCAGTGTAGTCCATTTTCTGGCAGTGTGACAGATCACATTTCCTCAGTTGTAAAAAAAAAAAAAAAAAAAAGGCAAGCAACAAAAAAACCCACTACAACATCATCCTCTTACAGACAGAGTTTTTTCATTCTTCTGCAATTGTATTGCTGTGATTCAGGTAAGTACTCCAAATCCATGCCAAGAAGCACAAAGCTCTCTTTAGTCAGTTCTGGAGTACTTGTGGCACACTCTCACCAAAAGCTGAGAAACATTTGTTATTAACACAATCAAAAAGGAATGAGCTGGAGGCACAAAATAGGTATTTAAAAGAAAGCTATTTAGATAATTCTGAAGCTTTTAAAAATATCAGAACTACGAGTTCTGCCGCTTCCAGGCCCACTTGGCAGGATTTGTGCTGTATTATGAAAACTGGCTCATTGCATGAAGAAAACAAAACTTAGTAGAGTGAAAATGACTAATACTACATGTTTTTAAAATGTCTTTAAATATAAAAACTGTTAGAAATTCATGATAATTTCTGACTTTTACTGTCATGCCTCTAGAATGATTTGCAAAAATAGGGTAGCAACTTCTCACAAATGTCATAAGATGTTTATATTACTCTTAGGTATTTTCCTTTCAGCATGATATTTGAAACATTTATACAAGTAAATAAATAATCCCATGAGAAGTGCTGTATGTCTGCTTAATCATTTTCTGAGCATGGGTGCAAAAGACACAAGAAACATAAGAAAACAGGGTGTCATATTCCAGACTTGGGGTCTCCTCCACTATGGACATTGCCTTGGCTTGATTCTCCTTCATTCTCTCAGCTGCATGTTTGAGTAGTTTGAGTGGTGTTGTGATGGAGGAGAACCACAGCATGCTTAAAATGGAGTATATGAAAGATGACTCTTACAACTTGAATAAAGCCTTATCCTTAATGATGGAAGGAAATAGCTCAGAAGACAATGGCAGCAAAGGAAGTTACTGCCACCATGCCATCCCATATCAAGTCACATCACCCCCACACACAGAGCTGTGAAGGGAAAAGAGAAAGCAGAAAACACACATATTCTCTCAAAACCTAGATCTGTATCTTCTCCCTTTGGAAAAGACAGGGATATACTACTTGACCTGTTCAGCAACTGGGTATGCAGGAATTGACAGAACTGTAGGGAACAATACTGTTGGAAGAAAAAAACCTGTTCCTAATAAATTCACAGCTGTGAGTTCTTAGTCAGATTCACATTTCAGATGTATGAAAAAATTTTATTTTAAAAAGTTATGCTATCAATGTAATCATTTTACCTTTCTGTCTCTTGGACAGAGTCAGCAGTAATCTCTTTGTATTGTGGCACACTGTCATTCATATCCATGCAGACTTTTCCAACAAATGCTCGTTGACCAAATTTATCTGTTAGGATGCATTAGAATGTAAGTCTCAGAATCATCAGTTCTCAAAAACAACTATCAAAGATTGAACTGAAATATAAAAGCAAAGTCTACCCCACCCATCTTCATTTAAGATGAACAAAATTTATGTTCTTGTCCTATCTCTAAGTTGTGACTCTTCATGTGACTTTTAAGGATAAAAAGGAAAAAGGAAAAAAGCAAACAATATTTAAATAGGAATTGTCCCCTTCCACGCTAGTACCCAACTTCATAAAAGTTATAAAAGGACTAGATTACTGTAGTTTAACTACAACCAGAATTCATAATGGTAGTATATGAAGATGGTTGTGAAATAGAGGATGAGAAACTTAAGCACTAAACCACAGTAGCTGTAGTAGAGGACTATCATGAGATGAGAAAAAGCAAAAAGATCTCAGCAAACCATCTCTCCTTAGAAGAAAGGAATGCCTCCTACACACAGAGGGAGAAAATTTTCAGAGCTATTCTAGCCTCTTTCTTGAGATTCATCCATGCTGGATGAATAAATCAGAATTCATGTGTAAGACATGCATATAATATTCAATTCTAAGCTGTGAAATGTGTTTCTAAATTAGATCTCTTTTTCCACTTTTGCAGTTTGAGTTGTTGAATGCAACAGCTTCAAAATTTTTCTACAAAATCAGAAAGACTGGGTAATTTTTGAACAAAACCGAGAATCTTATTAATTTTTTCTGCTTTGGGAGCTGTCTCAGCCTTGAGAAACCCTGCAAGAACCAGAATATTTGCAACTGTGAATAGAAGGGAAGGAGAAGATCCAGATGCAGCTTCCACTTTCCTGGTTTCAGAGGCTGGGTGGAGACTTTTGACATTGATTATCAGCTGAAACTTAACAGTATCAGGAAATTAATGCACTGACGCTCAGCCTTTTAAACCTCAAACAGCAAAAGGTTAGAAAGAGCAGAGAGCTGCAGCTGGAGAGCAACTCCATCAGACCTAATTCAAGATCAGTTAGCAGCTGGTTTGGGAGTGAAGAGAGAAGCAGAAACAACAGTAGGACAGGAGCAGTGAAGTGAACAAGGGTAACTGAAGCGGGGTTTGGGGATACAGTATGGCAGGTACAATGAATTAAAAACAGATCAGTAGAAAGCCAGATCCCTAGCTAGTCTAAAACTTCTAAACTCTGTTTATGATTCACATAGCATCCTTCAAAACTCACTGTTAGTCTTACCTACAATTTCAGCAAGAAGAAGAGAAGTATCTGTGTGAATTGTTGCAAAGTAGCAAGCTGTAGTCGTGCCATTCTTTAGAGTTCGTCTCTATAAAAAGAAACCAGTTTCAACTGTCTGGAAAAAAAAAAACAGTAAAGCTGCCAAAATGCAGAACAGGCACTCTCATTTCAAACTGCGAGAACATTTAGTTATTGTGAAATTGTGCAGTGAAGTGGGAAGGTAAAATACAGATTTTTAATTTCATAATAGCTTTTTTAAGTCTGAATGTTACATACAAAAATTCCTCACAGAATTTTTGTAATGGCTAAACCCATAGAAACCAGTCTATATTTCTTCTCTCAAAAAGGAAATACTCCACCTTATATTTAGAAATATGAACAACTAGTCATTTTTGTTATTTCCTAGATTTGAAAGGCTCTCCAATTTTCACAGTGAAGCACTGTTTATCTAATGTTAACTGAGCAAGGCTTTTGGGAAAAGCAGTCGTTTTCTTTTGGCCACCTGATGTGGCTGGAAAAACTAGTCAGGGTTTTTGTATATCAAAACCCAAATACAAAGCAACAAACTTAAAGGTAAAAGTAAACTAAGTACAGCTGCTCAGACTGTAATCTAACTGTTTATTTAATTATAGCATTTGAAAGGAGATAGTGGTTGAAACTTGTTCATATTACTTTTGCAGAATATACCAGTAAATTAAGTACAATTTTAGTTACATTATTTCATAATGAAATTTATAGCTTCCCTTATCTTGGGACTGATGCATACCATCTTGACTCTTCATCCAACATACACGTTTATATTTGGATTCTTGCTACCAAGTCATTTAAGAATTTTCATCTATTTTTTTAATGAGATAGAAGGTGGGACATTCAACACAATGTTCGCAATGGCTAGTGCTAATTATCTGGTGAACATAAAGTCAAGCCATCTTTTCCTTACAGTATTCAAATGGAAGTCTTTAAGGGTTCCGAAAATGAGTCTCAAAAATAACAATGTCATTACTGAGACAAACTACCTTTGTTTTTCTTAGCTTTTAAAATCCAGAATTCTCTACTTCTGGAATCCTAACATCGTTAAATGAAATTTGAAACCATTCTATTTCCAAGTAATCAGCAAAAAGAAATAGCTTTCCTAAAATTGGAGGGATCAGAGGAGGTTCCAGCTAAAAGCTGGCAAATTTCACCTGAATTGTTTTGTTGTTGTTGTTGTTGTTGTTGGGGGTTTTTTTTTGTGTTTTTTTTTTTTTTCTGTGTATAGAAAGGGTTTAATGGAAATAGCATTTTGATTTGAAATTCACTGTTTTCATCACAACTTCAAAAGTACAATGATACATCTGAAAAAATATCTGCTCCCTGCAGCTTTAGTCCTGTTTCTAACAGTTGAATGTTATTATCAGCCCCTCTGAACACTGCAAAGTGACTGGTATTCCATAGCTTTTTTGGGTGAAGACATTTTCCTGACCTTGTCCTTTTTGATACACATGGGAAGAGCTTTATCATCGTATTGAAGCTCCTATAACTAACTTCCATCTCGCACTGGCAGTTCCTCTCCAGATGATGTTGTTAAACCCCTTGCACAGTGAGTACTTCAGCTGTATTGAGGTTACACAGTGAGAACTCTAATAGTATGTTGAGGCACACAGCTGGAAGGTGAGAACATCTCTATGTTTTAACCAGCTGAATGCATGTGTGCTTGTGACTAGAGCTTATGGCCAAGCTGTTCCTACATGTTTTTATTATGGCAGATGGCAGAAAGTAATTTCTTTTAAAATTTGTGTGACAAGAACAGTATAACTATTTATTTCAGATTCGTTATATTATTATTTTGACAACATATTCTGTCACAGTAAAAGACAAATGGAAAGCAAGTTATGCTGGCCTATTAATCTGTTGAAGATATTTCAGTCCACACATTAAAGGGTAGATTACAGTTACAGGACGAAACTACTGCTCTGCAATGCGACCTAGCTGCTTATTTTCCATCCAGTGGACCTTAAAGCCTTTATATTGCTCAGAACCAGTCTAGCCCTAAAAAAATATCTCTCTTTGTGCCACAATACCATTGACAGACACCATCTAAAGCCCCTGCAGTGAAAGATTTTCCTGTTGCAAGGACCTCAGCAGTGGAAGTACCTTCCTCAACTACTCCAAGACATCCCAGATTTGTTGTCTATGAGAAGCCTTTTCTTTTTCATGTACTCTCTGTAGAGGATAATTTCATAATAGAGGATTTTGTGCAAAAAAGGAAATATCCCCTGAATATTTTTTTTTTTACTAAGCTTGGTTATTTCTTCACTGAAGTTGTCTCCACCTTCTGGCTATACTGCCTCTGAGAGTAGTCTTAAATATTGGTCCTTGTACTCGGAAAGGATGATAAACAAGTTCATTGCTAGCCTTGTGATTAAATAAACAATCTTGTCAGCAACAACAGAACAAGACTGAAGCTAGTAAGAGACAGTCTTGGCTGGCAATTAGAACACTGGGTATCTGTTGGGTTTATCTGGTTTTCATGACATCAAAACATGCTCTGCTTTTTCTGCTGCCCTTCTGAAAACATACCTAAATTTCACAAATATGAATGTTGTCAAGTAGGTAAATGTTGTTTGCAGGACTTACAACAACTCTGGTGTACACTTCTTCTGCAAAACCACTGTCTTGGTATTTGGCTTCTGTTGGGAATGTGTAGGTAGTTAACCACTGCAAAAGAGGTAGGTCTACTCTTGTACCAGTAAATGAATACTGAGGGGCATGAATGTGTGTATCAACCAATCCTGGCATGAAGAATTCACTAGGGAAAGAAAATAAAGTTATAATAGTCAAGTATATCTCAAATTTTTCCTGTTTTGTTTTAAACAGTATGTTTGAGCAAAATCCACCAGAGTAAATGGCAAGTACAGACTACCTGCCTCTTCCAGCATCAGCCTATCACTCCTACAGTACCTCTACTCATACCCCTTTTTTGGTATGAAGTAGTTGAATAATAACATTTACAGAGACACACATATATATATAGCTAATTGTGAGAAAAACAATACAAGAGCATAATGAATCCAATTATCTCTAATATTAACCCAGCCTAAATACCAAAAAAGGCAAATTGATTTCACAGTAACTAAATTTACTCCACTGTAGAATCCACCTGAAAAAGAGAAGATTTGGTCACAGTCCTGCTTCCTAGTATGGATATATTTAGAATGCCACTGACTTCCAGACCATTATATTTACAAAAATATCCCACTTTTACTCTATATTATTTATGTGCATCTATCTATTTCTATAGATATACATCCATATCTATATATCTATACAATAAATTTTCAGGTTTAATGGATAAACAGTCACTGTGACTGCAAATGCAGATACTGGTGAAAAAAGTCTCTCCTCGATATCTTGATATGTATATTTACAATGGAACTGAAAAACTATCTGTTGACATGCAATGTTCATGCAATAACAGGGAGGAATATATCAACATTACTAGGAAGTTGCTATAACTATTTTGTTTTGTGCTGGAACTCCATACTGTATAAAATTACTCTCACTCGTCTCCCCTTCTGCCTGACTACTGAATGAACAGTGATTTCGTCTCTTTGTAGCTCCCCTTCTTTCTGTTTTTCCTGTATGCTAAAAATAATGAAAGATCTTTCTCAATCTGATCCATCTTCTCAGCACCTTCCATTTTCCTCAGGCTATTTCAAGTGAAGAAAACATCTGATGACTCATATATACTACATGATTAGCCTTTCAACAAAGCATACAAATTTTTTAACAACTGATTACTAAAAGGATGCTGCAGCTAAGCCACAAGTCATTTACAGTCCTACTAAATACAATGCATAGTAAGTGCACTACAAAACTATTTCACCACCAGAAAGCTGGAGAATTTAACTAGCTGAAGTGCTCTAGCTGCAGTACAGTGAGAAATCCAAGGCTCTGTGTTTAGGTTTAAATCTTCTAATTGTATTAACCTTTATTATCAACTGTGTCAAAGTCCAAGCCAACGAGTTTTATATCTGCAGTGTCAATGTAACCTACATTTATTAAGTCTAGAGTTTCACTTTGTTTAGGCATATTTTTAACTCACTGCTAACGCGATGGATACAAAACGTCATCTCAAGAAAGAACAGCATTTACTTCTGTGAGCACAGAAGTGGCCTATGAAAATTAAATCTGGCATTTTATTCTGTGCAGTGTACATCAGCCAGCCCAATTCAACCATGTCTGCAGTCCCAAACCAAGGAATGCAACAAACACATGGATAGTCCACCCTCCAAATCCCATCCAGGACACAAGTAGCAGTGGATAGAGAGCTCTCACTGAGATGAAATGGAGCTTTAGCCATTGAATTGGATTTTCTGTGCTCCCTGCCAAAATGAGACTCATTTTACTTCACTCAATGAATAAACTGCATTTGCTGAAATTAAGCTAAACAAAACACATACTGTTTACTCAGTTGTCTTATGTCAGATGTTTTGAAACCCCACTTCTCAGCCAGTTGCTCCTGCTGATCAGTTTGTTCCAAAAACACAATCTAAAAGAAAGAAAACATAGTTAGGTACTTTAAACCTGCATCCCACATCAGTTTTATAAGAAGGCAAAAAAAAAAAAAAAGTTATATTTTAAAGCAGATTTTACACAGTTACTACGAAGGTGATAGGTTTGCATGGAAATACTTGTTCCTGACTATCAAGCATGGTTTTGAAACACCTTCTCACAATCCAGTGAATAACCGCACCCATCCTGTAACTTGCAATAAAACAATTAATTCACTCTCAGGTAATAGCAAGGCAGACCTGCAGAGACTTTGGTGCCCACCATCATTCCTGCAATGTAACATCATGCTAGCACTATAATCACTTGCTGTGCCCTTACAATATTCACAAACAAAGGGGTCAAATTAACTGCTTTGCCTAGGACTAATTGACACCAAGCTAAGTATTTTCATATTTTCTGTTTGTCTCATTAATGCTGGGGTTCTTTTTATTTTTTGAGTGCCTAGGATGAGAAAAGAAATTGAGTGGCATAATGTAGATATTATTTTCATTTTAGACAACAGGCTAAAAGGATGCTAAGATGATGCTAAGATATTCGTTGATTTCAAAATAAAACTCTACAATCTGGAGACAAACTCAACCCCAACTGACTCAATAGAACATTGACTGTACTGATGATGAGTTGCTGTTGCCAAGTCAGAATTTTAGCATACTTTCTATTTAAATTTAAATTCCATGGTATTTTAAGGTACAACATGATTCTTGACAAGTGAATTCTCAGCTCTTTGATTCTCTGGTCT
>JAWWTY010000088.1:4593911-4611877 GCA_035222235.1 Margarornis squamiger
AAAAAAAAAAAAAAAAAAAAAAAAAAAAAAAAAAAAAAAAAACCAAAAAAAAAACAAAAAAAAAAAAAAAAAAAAAAAAAAAAAAACCAAAAAAAACAAAAAAAAAAAAAAAAAAAAACAACAGAAAAACCAAACCAAACCAAAAACAACAAACCCAAACCTCAAACTGTTATACATGTAGCTTTGCAAATCCTGATTTACTAAACACTACAAGTTTCATTGCTACCTATACTAAGAAGTGAACTATGGATACTTTTCACAGATACTTTTTACACATTGTGTCATACTTGCTCATGTAAGACTAGGAGAGCTGCAAGTCTAGTGCAAGAAGCAGAGATACTACAATCTTGAGACTCAGAATTGAAAGCTGTCCTAAAAAGAGAGATTTCAAGTGAGTGCTGCCAGTCTGGAACAGGCATTATCAGGTTGGTTTGTTTGTTTGGGTTTGTTGTTTTGGTTTGGTTTTGTTTGGTTTTTTTTGGGGGGAGGGAAGTGTTTAGTTTTTTGTTTGTTTTTTGTTTGGTTGTTTTGGTTTTTTTAATATGAAAACATGGTCTTCTGTGTTGCACTCTAAAGAAAAATATATTTGTACTGTTTTCAAAGCACTTATAGCTCTAAGAACACATCACATGCTTCCAATTTGAGTTTCTAAAGTTATGTCAAAAACAAACGTAAGTAGAGATTCAGGACAGGTGTTGGATATGGTCTTTGGCCCCTGTTTTTAGATCCTTAAATTCAAGCTTCCTACTGATGACTGAATTATGAGTACTACCCCTATTAGTACAAATAGCTCCCCTCTTATTGATTTCAGAAGAAAAAATGGTAACTCCCGTGTGATTTCATGCTAACTATTTTAAAGGCTCCAACAGAAAGAAATCTGCTATTTGACAGGCCAGACATTTCTAGTCTGTTAGAGGTAATTTGTCTGAGAATATGTTATCAATCCCCAGAAGCTCACTTCAAATATTAGTGTATCTTCAACTGTTTCAAAGTTTAGGAACCCTCCTCTACACATTCACTGTATGTGATGAGAGCATGCATGCAGAGCAAACGCTTTCTTTGTCATATATAGTTTTGAATTTTACTAGCTTTCAGATAAAAATATGCAGGAGAATTGAGATGCTAGCAGTGTGCATGTGCATAATTAAGAATGTAATCTCCATGTCACTTACAAAGCATTCCTCATTAACTTTGTAGGTCAGCCTGATGCTTCCAATAAGCAATTAGTTTTGCATTTTTTACCAGCATATATTTATTCATGAGAACTTCTAAACAAAGAAAACACATAAAATTGTAGGGCTAGAGGTATAGAAGGTGGCTCAGATTTGATTACCTGCTATATTTTCTTCTATTTTCCTATATGATTTGCTATGATTTGCATCTCAGCATCCAAGTGCACGCTCATTATAGGGAGAAAACAAGCCATATTTTTCCAAATTAACCAGTAGTCCTATAAATATTCAGAGGTTGGTATTATCTTAGTATTTTAAAGGAATAGAGATCCATCAGTAGCCAAGACAAGAATAGAAGACCCCAGCCCATGCAAAACTAGAAGTAAATCATTGGGTAATATTTTTTGTATCCTTCCAAACATTCACTGTTATAATGCCTCAGAGATGCCTGTGAACTTTGACCAAGGAGATTGTTAAGGAATTATGCTGTGAGGTAGCACTATGTCCATACCAGACTCTCCTCACACCTCAACGAATCCAGGTTGTCCTGCGAAATCCTTATATATGGGAACTTGGTTTCCAGAAATGTGTATGAGTCAACAATGAGAAGTTCTGACAGCTCAAGCCTATGATAAGCATTTCCCCTCGTGAATTAAGAGTCATCTTGCACGCCTGCCTTACATGCCCACAGTCCATTATCTATTTAATTACTTCCGTTCTGAGTCATGCCAAATGAGAATTGGTAACGTTCCTAAGGACAATCAGGTAACAGGAACTCAGTTGCATCAGCAACATCACTACATCACTTGTGATGCATCATTTATTCTTAAAATGACTAATTATTAACGCCCATCATTCTCTTCTTCAGTAATGTATTCAGTGAGGACCTAAAAGGTCCAGATGAATTCCTGAAACCCTCAATCAGTTATCCTAGGTGTACTGTTTGAACTGCATCTCAATATCCTGCAGGCAATATGTATTACTATTTCTTATCTTTTGAAGTTTACAAACAGAAATTCATTATTATTTGTGAAAGAAAAGATAGAAGGCTTTTAAAATCTCAGTTAAAACCTCTAAAAATAATTCCTCTTATGTGACTGTCCTGAAGATTTTTTTCAGAAATCTCTGACTTGTGATCTTCCTTTTTAAAAAATTTCATCTATGTATATTTTTACTGAAGAGCAGCATTTAAAGGGGTTGTACCCCTGCATAATCCTCTGTTCAGTAAGTTCTTCATATAATGGAAAAGAAAAGAAAAAAGAAAAAAAATGACATTCAGAACTATTCAAGTCTTAGATAAATAATATCTTAATGAGGTTCCAAATATATTCTAACTTGGGTCAAAATTAAACAATAAAACTAAAATTGTACTTTCTATTTCTGCTATTACTGTTTTCAGTAAAATATAAATTCCTTTTTCCTTGCAAAATGCAATTTTGTAAGCTGACTCACAACCACCATGATACATGGTGTTGCAGCAACCATTTTCAGCAGTGTATCTTTTAATCACAGTTACAACAGCTTGCCAGACTCCAAAGCTATCTTCAGAGAGGCTGGACCAACTCGAGCCACCCTCCACAGCAGCTGTGGTTGCTCACTGCAAAATTTCAGCAGCTCTAGTATCCACTGCCCACCTAAACTCTGAACAGAGCACTATGTGTGTGACATGAAGATGCTGACTTCCCCTAATGTTTATTCTCTTGCATCGCTTATCTGTGTGTGGCTCTGCTTAACCCTGGCATTGACAGGCTGTATCATCACTTTGAGAAGAGAGTCCCTCCCCTTATTTTCTCATTATACAGCTCCTGCCAGTTCCATGACAGGTTTTCCTATTGTTTCAGTATTTCCTCTTACCTTTGGGCAAAGTACTTGGCCATTATACATTTTTCTAAGAGGAAGAACATTTCACACACATAGGTCACTTTCAAAAGCCAGGGTTGCTTTTGGTGACATGGTTTCCCCCTCAGAGAGATCCTTTCTGAAGCTAAATCCAGATTACTTAGTAACTTCACTCTACCCACCCTGCTACCTGGTCATATGCAGTGTGTGGGAGGGGGTATTCCTTCTTTACTCTGCCGTCATTGACATAAACTGACAGGACAACATATGTAACACTAAATCAGGTGTTGCTGCTGCTCTGTTGGGAGAACTTACCTGTCAAGGCAACATGACCTTCAGATTCAGTCACTCCTGAATACATCTTACAATTTCCTTTTCCACCACCAAGCACCTCTTGGTGTTTTGTAGCTTTGCTGACTCTTTCAGGACAAACATGGGGTGCCTATCTATGCCCAAAGGATGAAGTTTCAGTATTTCCTTCATTCCAGTGCAAGGATGGGGAATAATTCCAGAATTCCCTCACAGTGCACTTAAAAAAGTTAGTTTGGGAATCATATTTTTCCATGCTCACTACTGCAAATCAGGCAAAGAACCAAAGCAGATGTATAGCTACTATGCAGTTAGTAAAGACAGCATAGTATATTGTCAGAGGTTAATGTTTATATATTGTCAGCTAAATGTATACAGGGTTAAGAAAGTAGAGAAAAAATCAAACCATTCTGAATCCTGTAAAAGACAGTTACTGCAAATTCAGCTAAGTTCTTTGTAGAACTTAATCTTTGTTGGAATGACCCATAGAGAGAACTGAAAATTGGGAAGGTAGTAACTGTATAACCATCACTTCACTATGCAAGTATTTTCATGTCAGAGAAAACAGCATTAGATTTGGAGTCAAAGGAAAAGGAAGTGTGTTTCTGTAGTGAGAAATTCCAAGTAGTCTCCATTTTTTTTCTTTACAAAGCACTGGTAGTAACAAGGTCACAAACCTGTAATGCATACTTATATGCAGCAAATAAGCATTAACTGCTCATGAACTGGACTGGTGGTAGCACTCAGATGCTCCTTTTTTTTCCTTCCTCCTCCCCCAAAAGAAAGAAACAACAGGCATAAGGGTAATGACCATTTGGTATTTTGACCCCATTTGGAAACTCACTGACAGAATTGTGCAAGTTCTCCCTTCAGAAAACTATTAGAGCTGGTTTAGCTCTTCCTTTTTATGACAAGACTGTACTTAATCCAGACTTTCATGTAGCTGTCCAAGTGGCAAAAAAACAATCATGTAATACTGATTTTAGAACAACTACACAGTTACATGAAGAGGCTTTATTCCAGAGAAACAGGAAGTTGTTATATGCATGGAATAACTAACTGTGCTTACAAATTCAATTCCTGAATCTTTTCACAAGAAATTCTGCTGTTACAAAAATATTTATACAAAACCCCCAACAAGTGTCATAGTACTCAGTGCCAACATTTACGTGCAAGGACCCCCAATGTCAGATCAGGTTTTCAGAGCAGTTTAAAAGTGGTTTACCAGTTTTGATTGTGTATAGTCTCTCACGTAAACTCAGCCTTTTAGATCTTTGTATTTTCAAAGTTCATACTCTTAAATTGTTCTTCAAGTACATCAGAATTTTCATCACTGTCTGCACTATTGAAGTTTGCATCAAAATCCAGCTCATCCTCTAGTCCACTGCTCTCTTGGCTGTTTTTAGCAGTTTCACTCTCAGTTCTGTCTTGTTCTTTCTCAATCCTGCAGAAAGCAAGAGGGATGTTATCATCACGTACTTCTGGAATTTAAACAAGAACGGGACAGAGGATAGAATATTCTCCCAATATTTCATACTAATGTGGGGTGGATGATGGCAGGAGGTGGGAAGAAGGAGTGGGACAATAATCCAAAGTTACTTTCATATTGAATAGGAAAGAAATAAAACACAGTAAAGTATGTATTGTATACATAAAAAAGTATTTAGTACAGAACAAAATAAATAAATGAACAGCTTGACCAACAAAGCAACTGCTGGACAGTTGTCACAAAGTAGCAAATTAATGTATTTTATGGATCATGCTCCATAAGACAGAACTCTAGTCAAAGGGAAAAAAAAACAACAAAAGCCCACTAAATATACTGTGGTAACTGGGCTCAACATCAGTCCTCTTTTAGTTTTTTTGTTCACTAGTAACTGAATCACTAAGTGCCAGACAAAATGCAAACAGTATATTGGCTTATGCACATTTTATGATGCGCTACACCAAAATCTGTTTTGAAGTGCTGTGTCCTTAAGGAAGATATACAGGCCATCCTCTGGTGTTAAAATGTCCTATCTAAGTAAGACTTTTTTTGGCTCAGCCCCACTAACATCAATAAGCATTTCAAGTCCAGTTTCATCAGAAGAAAGTATGGAAAATGACTGCTACTGATTCCTGTTGGGATTATTCAGAATATGGCATGAAGTACCACAGCTTCTTGGCAGTTTCCAAACAACGTTTATTAAAAGGGGAAGAAACAGTGCAGTACTGAAACTGCATAACTTATGAGCTACTTACGGAATCACTATTTCTTTTTGTCTTCCACATTTAGCACAAACTTCTAGTTTGCCAGCACATGATCGACAAATAATATGGTAAGGATCTTTTACAGTCTTCAGGAGGCACTTCACACTGTGAAGAGAAAGAAATGATGATTAAAAAAGTATTACAGACACTTATTAAACATTCTGTGTTCAAACACAATACAGACATATTCTTCAAAAGAGGAACAATATGTTTTAGACCAGTTTCAAATAAACAATTGCTGTTTTAACAAGTAGCACTATCACAATCATTGCCTTTCATCCCCCTCCTTTACCTTTTTCAGGAAAAATTACTAAAACAAGAACTGAGAAATTAAATCAAGAATTTTTATATTTAAAGTGACAAAAGAAAGGTTTCCATTCATTTCACCAGACAGTTTTTACTTTAAAAGTTGAGTAACTTCTTTTGGTTTAATGATATAAGTAGAAAATGGTATAAAAATGTACATGGATTTTACCAACAAAAAGCTTTCAGTTCAAACACACTAATGGCTTCCTTTTGAACTTCTCAGAGTATAAATGGAGTCAATGGTGGACATTCTTTTCTATGAACACAAGCCTGCATGGAAGAGCATACTCAAAAAACCAAACTTAATTTTGTGAAGGGTTTGGGCTATTCTTTTTCAAAACATGATAAAACTCTGTAGATTAAGCAAATTCCAAAATCCTCTGGCTTAACATTCAGCTGACATTTCTAAAGCCTATCTTTGGAAAACAGAACCCAGAACAATATACACCATCTAATGCAGCTGTCTTAAAAGTCACTTTTGCTTGGTTCTCATGCCCTCAAAGGGCCATCAGGAAAGATGTTAAGTTCTGACCAGTGGATTTGCAGACCTGGCTAACACAGTGTCATGGTTTAGGAATGGTATTCCCCCATTTAGTACTCCCACTAAAAAGAAAACCACAAATCAGTCCTTCTTGCCCCATTCCCCCGACTCAGGTGGGAGACAAAAGGCAGAACTAACTGCTTGAGATAAGAACAATTTACTGAAAGAAGCAACGAGATAAGAAAAGGAACTACAGACTTTTAATCTAATGAAAGTCAAAACAAAATACACCATTTACTCAGGGAACCAGACACATACATTTATAGAACCTCTTCAAGAAGTTCCTGATATTTCAGAAGTATGTAACTGAGAGCAACACACAGACACTAAGCAAGCTACTGTGACAAACCTGGCTGTATCACACACTACAGCCCCGCTGTGGTTTCTCTGAGTTCAGTGTTTCACTGCTGAAACACTGGCTGTGTCTTCTACCACAGGAGGTAAGGACATCTGCAGCTGAGCAAATAAGCAAGCAGAGAGGATCTACTTCAGAAAATTAAAATAATTTATAGATTTGTAATAGGTTAAAATATTTATCATCTTAGTTATGCACTTACATAAGATCACATAGTATAGAACTGTATGCAAACAATTTAATATTTAAGAAATTACAGTTTCTTACAGAAAATGAGCAGATATGCTAAGAGGTAATGAAATGCATGTGTTGCATACTTGTGAAGAACAAACACTAAGAGATGTGCAGAATCCTCCAGTACTGACTTGAAACAAAGCTTTAGAAAATCGTGTTACAACAGGTTTCAGTTTGACTTTTTGTTCACTGATAGTGTT
This sequence comes from Margarornis squamiger, assembly GCA_035222235.1. Taxonomy (NCBI): domain Eukaryota; kingdom Metazoa; phylum Chordata; class Aves; order Passeriformes; family Furnariidae; genus Margarornis; species Margarornis squamiger. Next base: position 4,601,118 of record JAWWTY010000088.1, read on the forward strand.
GGAAACTTACAGATCCACATTTCAACCATTTTTAACAGCGAAGAGTGAGAAGAGTGAAGAGCTTGCTTTTCCTCTGTGTTTTCTTTCCAAAAGTTTAAGATAAAAGACTAATGAATTAGAAAATTAACATTGCATATATATTGCCATTGTAGACTCTGAATTTGAAAAATGTTAAATAGTAGGAGTTCCTTAAGTTTGCAAAACTAGAGAGTATTTTCCAAAAGTTCACAAACCACACAATCAGCAATTAACATGAAGTATCTTAACTCACCATTTTTTAGGTTTTGATAGTAGTTTGTACTTGCTGAATTTTACTCGCCACTCCAATATATCTTTGCAATGCTGACACACTCCATCATGAAGCTTAGCATTTATTTTCTGAACAAATAAATAAATATAAAAATACATTGAGGATTTCCTACTGTAATGAGCATAATCTTGCTTAGAAAGCATTTTCACGCATCATATGATTAATACAGTGTTTAGAAATATATTTGCTTGATCTTAACATTAATCATTTCATAATTTTCTTCAACAGAAAGAGTGCTGAAGAAGACTACCTTGAGGTCAAAGACAATATCATTATAATAATTTTAATATTCTTAATAGTAGTACTTATTTATGTTATTATATAGTTGATAATAGATTATTATAGGTATTTTCTTACTAATTTTCATCTCTAGAAATTTTACAAAACAGATTTAAGAATGAGCCCTGAAATACACAGTTTTTATCCAAATAAGACAACTGACAAGACTTAACATTTAACTTATTATTGCTCAAGCTATCACTATACTACATACTTCAAATAATCTCAGGATTTTTTCTCAGATAACAATTAAGTAAAATCTACACACTATTTGCTGTCAAACAATCCATTCTTTCTCTAACCCTAACCTTCCTTTAAGAAAAAATAATACATTTTTGTGCTCATGTAACTAAGATAAAATTCTCAAAATACTCATTTAAACAATGGTATATTTTCAAGACAATGCAAAATTTACCTTAAGATGTCCTTTTTTTGTGTTTAGCTTGCTCAGCAATATAAAAAGTCAACTGGCCAGTACTATTTATGCAGATCTTATTCTGAGATGGGAAGTAGTATCAAAACACATTGTTACCTTAAGTAACAGGCAACATATACTTGTATGTTCAACTTACTTTTATTTCTTCTCTCTCTAGACAGCAGTAACATTATCTATCCTACATATGTGTGTATTCATCCAAAAATTTTAAAAAGAAATTTCACAATTAAAAAAATCTATATAATAAAAAAATTTTTGTGACTTTTTTAAGACTTAAAAATGGCTACCACATCAATAGTACATTACTAAGATGGTCTAAACCACATCTGCCTCTTAGAATACCTAAAAGTTCATTGGAATAGATTCAGTATTAATTTGGATTACAATTTATTTTATTATTTTACAAATAAACCAAAGAGTTATTTTATGAATATAGCATCTTCTGAAGTAATTTCCTGGTTTTGTGACCCATAAGAGCTTCTCACTACTCCACAAAGTTCTACTTCAATATATTAGACAAAAGAACAAGCCCAGTTTTAAAGATACAATATCTTGTTCTATTCTGAAAAAATGTATATGGTGGAGAGAATGCTACTCCCAAATGAGAGTATGCTCTGGGAGTTGTTTTCCATCAACTCAATTTTTCCTAAACTTCCACAATTTGGTATGAGTTTTCCCATGATGTGGTGTTCTCTGGCAGCTTCAGTTAAAAGAAAACTATTTTTTAAATTAGCAAACACAGATTTGTCATGTTAAGAAACCAAATAAACAAGGTTTTTTCAGACTGTTTAAATACTGAATACAGAAAGCATTCCGATGCATTATGAATTACATTTTTCAAGAAACAAACCTTTGGCTAACGTGCAAACTTTCTGAAAGAAGAAAATTCTCGGCAGATACTTATTAAAGGGCTTGCAATTCAAACTGCTCTGAGTATTGTGTTCAGTGTTTCAAAATTCATGCAATTCAAAGATAAACCTTATTTTCAGTGCTTGACCAGCAGGAAGCAAGGCTCCAGTATGCTTCTAACAACTGGCAAATTAACGTGAACTTCCCAGTTCTCCCACTCGCTTGCTTGACTTGTCTTGATTGGTAATGCAGGAGGGGAAAAAGACACAAACGCTGTAATTTGTATTCCCGGATGTTCTTTATTGTTATCAGCTACTTTTAGTCTAGCTGAGGCAAAACCCAAAGAATGTCAAAAGACTGCAGTAGTTTAAGCTGAAGACAGACGCTTGTCTTTCCGATGGCTGTCAGTTTCCTGGCTGAAAACTACCTCGTTTTCCATAACACATGAGGGGTGTGGTCGGCAGCCACAGTACTAAGTGATGCATGGATAGGCTCAGCAATTCGTAAGGCACTAGGAATGCAAGAGGCCGTGCTCTGGACTGCATGTGGCATAAACAGTGTAGAAGAATGAAACAGAAACTACTTCACCGCTCAGCAGAAGCAAATCCAAACTTTGTCAAACAGACAGCCTACTATAAATTCTGCTAAGATCTGCTATGAAACCAGGAAATATGCATAATTATTATGAATGGAGATTTATAAAGCTATTCACTATCCCAATATGCTTATCATCTGGCTCCAGAATACATAACAATCACACAATGATGACTTATTTTTTTTTATTTTTTTTTAATCAAACTGAACCACTGGCCAACCCAAAAGCTGAAGATGCCAAAGATGCTCAGCAGGGCATAGGCAATTCAGGAGGTTCCTAGAATGCACTGATGACAACTTTCTTCTCCAAGTGACAGAAGAGCCAATGAGGAAAAGCAGCTATGCTGGACCTTGTTCTCACCAACAAAATGGGCTGGTGGGGAATGTGAAGCTCAAGAGCAGCCTAGGCTGCAGTGACCACGATGTGCTGGAGTTTAAGATCCTTGAGTCAGTGAGGAGGGCGAGAGGAAGGTCATTACCCTGGACTTCCAGAGAGCAGTCTGGCGTTTTCAAGAACCTCTTTAGTAGAGTGCCATGGGATACAACTCCGGAGGAAAGAGGGGCCCAAGAGAGCAGAATGATACTCAAGGATTGTCTCCTCCAGGTTCGAGACCAATGCATCCCTATAAAGAGAAAATCAAGAAAGAAAACCAGGAGGCCTGCATGGATGAACAAGGCGCTTCTGGACAAACTTAAACATGAACAGCTTACATAGAGTGGAAGCAGGAAAAGGTAGCCTGGGAGGAATACACAGTAATTGTCTAAACAGCCAGGGAGATGGTCAGGAAACCTAAAGCACTGGAAGAACTCAATCTGGCCAAGGACATGAAGGGTAACAAAAAACACCTCTTTAGGTACCTCAGCATTAAAAGAAAAACAGGAAAATGTGGGTCCCCTCAGATGGGAATACAGAAGGCCTCGTTACCCAGGACAAGAAGAAGGCAGTGTCACTGAGTGTACTGTCAGCAACTTTGTCAATGACACCAAGCTGTGTGGCAAGGTCAACATGCTGGAGGAAATGGATGCCATCCAGAGGGACCTGGACAGGCATGAGAGATAGGCCGGTGTGAACCTCGTGAAGCTTAACAAGACCAACTGCAAGGTCCTGCACTGGATTAGAGCCATGCCAGGCACAAATACGGGATGGGTGGAGAATGGGTGGAGTGCAGCTCTGAGGAAAAGCACTGTGGGGGTGCTGGTGGATGAGAAGCAGGACGTGAGTCGGCAATGCCAATTGCATCCTGGGCTGCATCAAAAGCAGTGTGGCCAGCAGGTCAAGGGAGGTGATTCTGCCCCTCTGCTCTGCTCTTGTGAGACCCCACCTGGGGTGTTACATCCAGCTCTGGGATCCCTAACACAAGAAAGATGTGGACCTGTTGGGACAAATTCAGAGGAAGGTCACTAAGCTGATCACAGGGCTGGGGCCCCTCTCCTGTGAGGACAGGCTCAGATAGTTGAGGCTGTTTAGTCTGGAGAAGAGAAAGCTCCAAGGAGACCTTAGAGCACCTTCCAGTACCTAAAGGAACTTTTTAGAAGAGGATGTAGTGACTGGACAAGGGGAAATGGCTTCAATCTGAGTGTAGGTTTAGATTAGATATTAGAAAAAAATTCTTTACTGTGAGGTTGATGAGGCACTGGAACAGGTTGCCCAGAGAAGTTGTAGATGCCTCATTCCTTTAAGGGTTTAAGACCAGGCTGGATGGAGCCCTAAGCAACCTGGTCTAGTGGAAGGCATCCCTGCTCATGACAGCAGGATTGGAACTAGATGATCTCTGAGACTGCTTTCAACCCAAATCATTCTATGATTCTATAATCACATTCATGTGTGTCACATTTAGGATCCTGATCAAGGCATAAAGATGCCTGGATTTTTCAACCTAGTTACTTGTAGGACCACAGATCTTACACATCTACTCAAAGAAATCACACACCATCTGCTCACAAGGTAACAAACTGGAAGAAAGACAACGGTTTTGAAGTCCTAATTTCCTCCTTCTAACAGCCACACATACAGCCTCTTCCTCCCCTTCAGCAATTTCCTGCATTTTTTCAATGTTGACACTTCAAGTATGGGGCAGTGCAGTTAATCATCCGCTCAGCACAACTGAATACAAGAGAGATTATGACTCTACAATCCTTCTACCAGACTGTTGGTTTAGAAAGTCAATAGAGAATGATGAATTGATGTAAAGCAAGCAATTACAGAGTTCAGCCTTGACTTGTGTTTGTCTTTTAGGTTTATTTTGCTGAGGGGAAAAAAAAAAGAAAAAAGCATGATATTTAAATGCAACTATTACTTAGATAAGTTGATAATTTACTGTGCATTTTTTTACATTACATTAAACATTTCCTTTGACCAAAAAAATCGTAACATACCACCTTCAAAAGGAATGCAGACTAAAGAAGTAAAGAAAGCTGTCACTAATGAAAGATTTGGATAAGCTGTTTTTTCAGACTTTTGAAACTGCTAAAGAACATCTGAGAGTAAGTTCTTCAAACAAACTGGAAGATAAACTTTTCTGGTTTCTCAGTTCCCAATCAGAATGAGAAAGTCACTAAAAAAATTAAAAAAAAGTTCCTCTGCTGCTTATTTCCCTACTAATAGCCACATTTTATATTTTGTGTATTGTTTAAACTTTCACATACTCATATTTTTTTCCTTTTGCCTATTTAATAGCTTGCTTTCCTTTAGGGGTATAAAAAAACAACACCACACAAACACCTGAACAAGGTTTGTCAACTTCATTTTCCCTTCCAACTTTTCTACCTAGCTTTTACAGAGGTAGTCAGCTCTCTCACAAAAATAGGAGGTGGTGCTTGCGGTCTGAAATTAATTTTTTGGTGTGAAAACTACTCCAACAGGTTAGATTATGTTTCTGTCAAAACAGTTTATCTGGGGTTTTCTTTATACTCATTTCCCTGCTTTAGTCAATAGTTCTCTCTTTTCTTTAGCCATATTTTGCTTCAAGGACAAGTGGAACTCATCCAGTGCTTACAGTATATGCATATATTCTCCAAAGAAATAACAGTTGTGCAATACAGACATACATAAACAGTCTTTGCCTAAAAAGTCACAAAATATGCCATTATGCACATTATATACACACAGATGTACATTACTGACTCAACATCCTCTGCTCATAAAACCCAATAATAAGCCCCTTAACATCCTGCCAAAAGCAGTTCAGAATATATTAAGCACATGCACCTACACCTACTAACTTGGCACACAAAATAATTCTTAGCTTAAACTAGCATTAAAGCACACACAAGAAAGATGTAATGATAGGGCTTCAAAGAAGCTTCACCATCTGTTTGTAAGTTTCTAATTATGCATGAACCTATGAGTATTTTGATTTCCCCTATTGAAAGAAGACTCCTACTACTGAGCACACATCAGTGGTCTATTCTGCTGTAAAGGAATTTAATGTTAATGCCAACCATGAACTTCCTTGTCAGAAACACAGGTGACACTGCTTAAATCAACAAGGATGAATGCAGCACTTCTGAACAACTGCATTTCTCAAAGAGGCAAAACTTCTCAAGATCTCCAGTGCATCACTATAAAGCAGTTAGAGTAGATCAGTGCAGATTAAGAAACGTGAATCTGAGCTGCCAGATGCCAGGGTTCTAAGACACATTTCAGTGACTGAAATGAAGCCCCCTATGGAGCTTCACTTGCTCACACATCAGTGTGTGACAAGTGTTACTTGAAATTCCTTTTTCTACAGATATTTTCTCATCAAGTGTATTTCAAATTTTAATCAACACATGGTTGTATAGCACATGGTGGTATAACATTTAAGGGAGCACTGGAAGAAGTGTCAGTCAACTCTCAACATCTTGGCCAGAAAAAAAAACGGAAAATACAACCATACACACACACACACACACACACACACACACACACACACACGACACACCTCCTGCACCCACCCATTCTCTCCCTTTTTTCCCCACTGCCTCCCAGACTGGGTTAGAGTCCAGAGCAGATGTTATATTTGCTGCTATTCTCCCTATATGTAAGGCTACAACCCAAGTCTGAATGTACTTCCAAACACAGAATAACAGGGGTAGTTAGAGAGTAAACTTTAGTCTACCAAGCAACTCCATGTTACACCAAGAGTATATGTTAAAAACACTGCAATACTGTTATCTGACAATTTCAGTTGGGCACTGGTTTATCTCTATCACCCTTCTGTGCTTCAAATCATGATCACTGACTCAGCATTTAAGCTCTATATTTACCTGCTCTGTTCTTAGTGCCCTTCCACAGTCTCAACCACTGTCTCCAACAAAACAAGATATTTATCCATATATCCAGCTGAAAAAGTAGTGGATATCAACACTATGGTAAAGCTGAGGTTCAGAGCTAATAACTGCTGAAATTTAGGGAAATGTACTTAATGAGAGGAAAGAAATGGACAAATGGCAATCAGTCATTTCAGTGTAAATATGAATCACTTTGTGGTTTACCATTTTACTAAAATGGAATTGTAAATGTTCTCATTGAATGATACTTGCTTTCATTTCTAGAACTACTGCAGTTTCCATGATGACTTTTTTAATATACTTTATATAAAATGCATATTCATATAACATAAAATATATTCCTCAGCTCAGAAGTGAAAAGAGCTTTTCTGGAATATACCAGGTAAAGAAAAAGTCCATAACAAATTCTACGAGTCAATAACCAAGAACACAGTGTCTTACTCTGTCCTGGCTATGCCTTCTTCAGTTCATCCTAAAATGAAAGCTTTTCCAGCACTGTTGTAGCAGTTACCCAAGTACCTTAGAGAGGCAGTGTACTTTGTTGCAAGGGTGTTTCACCTCAACCAGTCTACCCTAGAGTAATGCTGTAGTAAAGACTAATCATTAGAGGAAAGACCGATCTTTCCAAGTAATCAGATCTATGGACTTTAAGCTTAGAAAATGGATGCCAAAGTCAGTGTCGGACAAAGAGCACAAAACCTTTCAAAAAACCACAAAACAGCTGGATGATGACTGCCAGCAAAGTCAAAATACGATTAGATCAATTTGCTCTGCAGATACTGCTTCATCAAGAGAAGCAGCAATAGCACTGTAAACAAACACCTCAACTCCCCCCACTGTACAACCTGAAACTACTGTAGTAAATATCCAAGATTACTGATGTGGTGCAGAAATGCAGCAGGATCCAAATTCTAATAAGCTAATAAGCACATTGCAACCTTTAAAGATAGTATTGCATTGGGCAGTAGACAGGCCAAACACCAAAACAAATAATAATATAAAAATGTTTAACAGTGATTTACAGGAGATCCACTCTCTATCAGCAGCTCTGAGCATTCCTCTGATCTATTGAGCTAATGAGAGGCAGAAAGAAAGGCCTACTCCTGCATCAATCCCTGTGATAATTTCTACTATTTCTTCTTTTCCCTCATCACACCTTGAATATCCATGGAACATCTGATCATTCAGGGGTACACGAGACAGAGGAGCAAAACTCTAATCATTCAGCATTGCCCATACCTAAACTGTGACATTAATCATCTCTTAATCTTTGCTGGTCCAACATCTTTTTAAGTTTCACAAATGGCAGAAACAGGGTTAGTCATTGTTATTATGACTCTTCTGTATCCCTGTCCTGGTTCCAGCCAGGAGAGGGTTAATTTTGGCAATAGGTAGGAGGGGCATGGCTAGGACACGGAGGTTATTCTATACCACAGGGTAGGGGTCCCTTTTGTTGGCTAGCATGGCACAGATAGGTATTGTAATGGTGAGCACTCACATGTGAATTACTCATTTCTTGTACACTGTTATTAATGTTGTTTCTGTTACTGGTTATTTTCTAATTTCATTTACTATTTCCAGTAAACTGTTCTTATCTCAAGCCCTGATCTGCACCTTTTGTGCTTCCAGTTTTCTTCCCTATCCTGCCACAGGAGGAGGAGCAAGGGAAGGGGGGAGTGAGTGACACATGATTTGGCGTGTTTCAGTGAAAACACTAAATTGGGGAATAACATTCCTAAACCACGACATTCCCTTAGGACTTGAATTTGTGGATGACAGTATGCCAAAAGAAAAATGCATCCTTTCTCCTTACCACGCACTATCTAACCCCAGAATAGGAATTGCCTTCTTCAGGATGCTTCTTCCCTGTGCTCAGCCCTCTCCATGAACTGGCAGGCACTGAGAGAAAAGAAATAATTTGCTTGAAACAGAAAGGAAAGAGAGACAAGTTGATACGCACAGCAAATCTTGGCTACATTAAAAAATTATATTTATTTGAGTGTATGGTATTGTGTATCCAGTTCTGTAGGATATAAAACATTTTAAAAGGGAAGAAAAACATCCATGTGGGTATTAGTGATATTTTCAGTTACAACACTGATGTTAGAATTCAGTTTCTCTTTAAAGACTTTTCTGATAGACCAACTCTCTAGGATTTTTTTTGGTGTATGTAGCCAGACAGGAACACACTCTGCTACCAAAACTCATGCAGTGAATCACTCAATAAATAACACTGTCACTGCTTAGAGCCCTCAGAAAGTAGCCTGTTCAACTTGCAGAACCAGTCCTTATAACATTAAAAACCCAGCCAAAACAAAAACAGACACACAAAAGCCAAACCTCCCTTTTTGATGTCATGGCTTTAACTCACTATTTTCTTCCCCTTCTTACAGTTCTTTTTGACAGCCCAATCAGTTAAAGGGGCATCAACATGATAGCAGTAGCACAAGATAAGTCTCTCCTAAAATGCTGAATCTTCCATTTTGTCTTATTCACCTTTCCAGTTTACTTTGTGAGACGAAATACCCCACTTTGGTGATGTTACTGCTCAGTCACACTGCTTGTTCTCCCTCCACTACCACAGTGCTATTATGTTACCACAAGTACAATCACAGAGTGTGTTCCAAGAATATATTGTAAACCATTTCCCTTTCCTAGCCTAGAAAAAAAAAATGGCAAAACAATCTTATGAAACAACAGTGTGAGGCTATCAAACCATTATAAAGTGTGTAACAAAAGCATTGATACAATAGCTCAAAACATCTTCTTATGTAACTGACCAGAAAAGCCCCGTAAAAGTAGGGGCATCTTAAAAGTAGGCAAAGTGAATCTTGATATTTATATGGATGATGGGGGGAAGTTGTTCAAACTAAACTCTCAAAACTTCAAGATCTCTGAAGTATGACCATATAGTTACAAACTTCCAGAAGACCAAACACCTTTCAAGGAGTCACGTGGATAACACTGGATGGAACGTTTAATTACTGCACTCACTGCAGAAATACAAGTGCTTTATTTCAGCCTTATTCTTAATAATTCTTTGGTTTAACGAGGTCCTTTCATGTCACAAATGCGATTCAAGTTCCGCAGTACACATCTGGTCCCGTGTTACAATTACTCCCGCCGCTGTGTCTGGTTTGGGCACACCGGTCCGCAAGGTCCCTCCGCCTCTAAAACCAAAAGGTGCCTCCGCTTCCACGGACGCGCCGCTCCGCCTACGGGCGGGAGGCCTTTCCGGCCGCGCCAGCAGAGCCCCCGGGGCGGCCGCGGCTGCCGGGGCCCTGCAGGGCTCTGACCACGCTCTGGGGCCCCGGCCCTTTGCTCCGCTCCGCCCCCGCGCTCTCCGTCGACTGCGGCCGGCTCATTCCCGCGGCCGGCTCATTCCCGCGGCCGGCTCATTCCCGCGATCCGTCCCGCGCTCCCCGTACCTTCCGCCGCGTGCTCGCGTCGTACTTGTCGTTCCTGAAGGCGCGCGCGTTCTGGTGGCGCTGGGGCCGCGTGCGCGACACGTTCCCCCTCTCCGAGCTCATTCCCGGCCCGGCCCGGCCCGGCCCGGCGCGCTCCGCTCCGCTCCGCTCCGCCGGCGCTCCGAGGTGCCCGCATAGACCTCGCCCGCACTCGGGCGGAGCCTCCGCGGTCGGAGCGGCGCTGCGGCTGCGCCCCGTCGGCGCTGCGGAGGGCGGAGCCGCGCCCCGGTCGTCCCCGGCCGCCCCCGCGACGGTGCTTTCTGCGGGGGAGGCGAGGCTGGCTCGGCGCTGCTAGGGCCGCGCGTTCTCCGCCGTGAAGCCGCAGGCGCCGGCCGGGGCGCTGAGGGCCGCCCCCCGCACAGCCGGCTCCCCCCGCGCCGGCCCGGCTGTCGGCAGAGCGCGGGGCCGTCGAGCGGAGCGCCAGGTGCAGGTACGGGCTCTCCTGCCTCGGCCGCGGAGAGCGGGGCTGCGCGGTGTGGGGATGACCCGCTGCCGCGGTGCGCCGGCGAGCCGCTCCCCCGGAGGGCCGGCCGCCCCTTCCCCCAAAAGGGGC
>JAWWTY010000088.1:4650655-4666668 GCA_035222235.1 Margarornis squamiger
TGCGGTCAGCCGGGAGCTCCCTCCCCACCGGGGCCGGGGGATGCGGTCAGCCGGGAGCTCCCTCCCCACCGGGGCCGTGCCGTGCCCCGCCGTGCCCGGCCTGCGGGAGGGCGGCCGCTCGGCCCCGCTCCGCCCCGGCGCGGGGGCGGGAGGAGCGGGGGGCGGTCCCGCGGGCGCAGCCACCTCCCTCCGCTCGGGGCGGGCGCTGGGTCGCCCCGCGGGGGTTTCGGGCGCTGCCAATTGCGTAAGGGCGGCAGCCGGGGCGGGTGCGGCGGGGCTTGGTGAGCAGCCGGCGGGCTCCCGCCGTGTCGCGGGCGGGGAGCGCCATGCCGCCGCCCTGAGCGCGCCGCCGCGCCGGGCCCAGGTGAGAGGGAGCGGGAAGGAGCGGGAAGGAGCGCCCGGGCCGGCCGGGCCGGGGCCAGCGGCGGGGCGGGGCGGGCCAGGCCTGCCGGGTTGGGCGGGGCGCAGGCCGGGCTGCCGCGGCTGGGCGGCCGGGCTCCGCCGCAGTGGGCTCTTTTGTTCCCGGGGCCGGCGGGAGGGGAGGGAAGGAATGGAGAGCAGAGAGAGGGAAGGACGGAGCCGCAGCGGCAGCAGCAGCCGGTGGCGGGGCGGGGAGGGCCGGGTGGCAGCCGGAGGAGCCTCCCGGAGCACAGCCCGGCGGGGGCGGCCCGTGCCCCGCAGGTGTGCGCTCCGCGCCCCTCCGCCGGCGCTCGGCAGGTGCGGCGAGGCCGAGGCTTTGTTGGCACGTGCTGCTGCCGGGATCGCGGTGGGAAGCGACTGCGTTGTGACTTGTTAGGCATCCCCGAATAATTGGGTTTTCGTGGAGTGCTTTCCCTGTGACTGATAACCGGCAGCTGCTTTGCTTGCCCAGAGGCACGGAAGAAACAGTGGGAACTGTACATTATCCCAGCCCTTCCAAGAGAAGAGGGTGTCGGTGGTGAATGCGCCGTGTTTGTGGTACATCACAGTTTAAGTGAGGGCTGTGTGTTGAAGATAGCATCCTTGTTTGTATTTTACGTGTGAATTAGTGACACGGATTCTTTAAAAGGGAAGAGATATTAAATTCCTGAGTAGTTATAAAAGCAAAATACTACCTGGGGTGTGACAAAGACTAAATGAAGATGAAGTAGTACTTCATATTTTTGTGTGTCCTGAGTCAAGTTTTAAGGAATCGCAGAAAAAACCTTGCAACAGCTTATCTACAACACTGATCTGAAATGGCCCATGGGTAGCAGTAGCGAGGAGGGGAGGTTCATCTTTGTTCTTATGAGTCTGTAGCTCTTCAAGGTGCTTTGTCTACATGGATCCTGCGAGCTGCCTGCACGGATGGAAAATCTGCCTGATCAAGTTTGCTGTGCCTGCTCCTCCTGCACTCTCCCTACTAATTCAGCATCCAGCAGACTTTATGCTAGGGACTTTGAGCTAGACAAAGTGTCCAGAGGAATAACAGTTTTATGTAAAGCATATGTAATGCCCCCAGCTACAAAGGGATTTAGAGGGAAGAGAACAAAGATGAGGGGTGTTGTAAGGTCCATGCTAAAATAACGGTGTTTTCTGAAACTCAGCATAGGATCTGAACAGGAGCTGTGGAGTGTGCTGCTTTGAGATGCACATAGATGCTTTTCAGTGGCAGATTGTAGGGGTTTTTAATTATGAATATTAAAACTTTAGCCCCAGTATTTTGTGAGGCAAATCGTAGTAAGCCTTGGCTGGAAGCTTTTAGCCAGTTCATCAGACTTGTTGCTACTTGGTGGAGACAGTAACTAGTGGAAGACAGTGGCCCCTGTGCTGAAACACTATTGGTTTGAGAAGGCCTTGTGAAACCCACTAAAAGTCTTCGAGCTGTAACAGGTCTTATGGTTAGAAGAGTTCCCTTTTGGTGGGGCAGTTCACATTTCTTCCAAGTTGACAAACCAGGGGTTAGGGCAGAAGAACAAAGCAGTTGTTTCTTCACTAAGGTAAGAATATTAAAAAAGGTAGAGCACACACTGTCTGACTGCCTTGGGTATTTTACAGCTTTTTTGAATTGATACATGTTTGAATAGCTTGTACTTAAAAGGAGATTAGGAGGTCTTACTTCCTTGAGGAATGAAAGGATAGAGTGGGACAGGTACTTTTCAGTCTGATTTAAATACGTCAAAACAACATTCTTGTGACCAAAGATGCAAAGAAATGCCTATGTGCCTTGTGTAGTCTGGACTAGAAACATTCTTTAATTAAAGATAACTTATTAATTTGCTTTTAATACAAAGCACAGTTATTAACTTCCTTTATTATATGTCTAGCTTGTTTCAGAAAAATTGTATTAAAGTTTTAGCATGCTGTGTTTGTGTGTTTCGAGGTAAGTCAGTTCAGCTTCTTGCTATGGAAGCCTTGTTTGCAGAAAACAAGCATTGTTCTGCAGGTCATTATTTTTTCTCCATGTGAGGAAAGAAAGATGGGTATTAGAAATGTCAAAGATGTTAGTGACTCAATTATGTGACTGTTGATTAGGAGGTAGCGCTTCTTTACCAGTGGGATGGCTCTGACTACTCTCTGGGGCCCCCTTTCCTCTTTGTCCTGTCTTGTGCTCCCCAGGAGCTGGGGAGGAGAAGAAACTTGGTCCCCATTGTTTGACAGAAGCTGATGCTACAGCCTCCACAGCTGTAAGGATACCTCCCTACTACCCCTGTCCACAGATAAAGAAGCTTCTTGAGTGGGCCTCGTCATGTGTGTCTTCAAGGAGCTTGTCCCACAGTGTTCGCTGTTCTTCACCTTGGTGCTTGCACCAATGATTTAAAAGCTTCAGACAGAAGTTAGTGGGAAAAATGTGATCTAGTAAAACTCACTTTCTGTATATTAAAAAGTCATATTGTAGGAATATAGTCTGAAGTATATCAGGAAAGTTCATTCTTTGCGTTAGTAAGGCAGTTCTGTAGAATCATCTAAAGTATACACCAAAACATGATTAAAGTCTGTATTGTAAATTGCAGTTTGGTGTCAAATCATGATTCGACTTGATCCATTCTCAGATTATTTTTACTAAAAGGGATTTCACTACCGATTTAATTGAGGTATTTTTGGCCAGACAGATGGGAATGAATTGTTTGTAGATGTGGGTGTAGAAATCCACTGAAATGTTTTCTTGGAATAGTAATACTAAGAAAGAAGAAATGGAGAAGGAGTAGAAAACTATATACCTTGATAAAAGATGTGAGGGAGAAAGGTGATGTGTTTGCCAATATGAAAAGGAAGTGCTGAAGGCGTTAAAGAACATGTCCTTTAGAACTCATAACTGATCTTATTCCTTTTGTGTGAAGTAGTTTAGTGAAAGGGAATCTGCTAGTAGCTCTTCTATCTTTTTGGCACATGGGATTAAGAAGCGGAACATGAAAAAAAAGAGTAGTGCAGATGATCTGCTATACCTGTCAGAATGTTGCAGTACTTAGTGGCTGGGTGCAAAGTTCTTGGAGATTCCTAGAACGGAATTTATCAGAGTAAGCCAAAATAAGAATATAGGCACTAGCTCAGCAGAATGCCTACTTAATGGTGGATTACAGTTTTGAGGTATCCCAAATAGCCGTTTGTGGTTCATGTAAAAGGGAAATGATAGAACATGTCTTTTATAAAATTTTACAAAAGTTTCATGTTGTGTAAGTTAAGTCACTGTTTGTTTTTCACCAAGCTCTTGACTCGTGTAGTTCTGTGATTACTGTGATACCTTAGAGCCATGGAGGATGTTGGCATTCAGATGCACAGTGAAGTTATTCTTTGATAGTTTATCAGTAGAAACTCTTTTCAGAAGGCTCTTACTTAGAAAGCTTTGTGCCCTCGTGGATTGTGCTGTGCCCTGCTGCTGTATGTCACCATTCCTGCAGCAAAGTGAATACTTCTACCTGTTTCAGGTACTGGGTATCAGGCTGGCATGTGAATGTAAACCATCAGGTAAAGGTGTATTTTGTGTTGATAATGTCAACAGACAGTTGCAGTGACTGAGCTGAGGGGGATTTGGTCCTTACAGGAGAAGAGGTGATTTAGGAAAAGTGAAGGCATAAGACAGTTAAATGAGATCTTAAAGCATAGCAGAAGAGTGACCACATTGTATCAGGCAGTGTCTATCCAGGCAATTGCCCAATGTCTGACAGTGCTGAAGAAGAGGCATCTAGGAAAGTTACTACATAATATCGCTACTGCTTCAAGCTTCTACCACCTTACTGTTCAAGGACTTCCTAAACTCGAGGCAGTATTTTTTATCCAGCAATCCTCTGACTGAGACTGACTTTTCTGCAGCCGTGTCTCTCTCTGCACCTACGTAAATTCTTGGAAGTCCACAGCATACAGTACTGAGTCAGGCTCAGAAACCAGTCTGTCTCAGCTTTTTTTTTTTTCCCCTTAGAAGAGACATGAACTCATTTGCATTCTTCCCGCTACTTATGACTGTACAGAGCTTTGTTGTATATCCTCTCTCTTAGTCATCCACCACCAGGATGAAGAATCCTTTGGGGTTCAAACAGCTAAGAGGTGCTGATGTCACAGCTGTGTTGTCATTGGATGTGATTTGGAGCTCTTAATTATTTTTTTAATGCAAACTCATTTAACTTGACTCATGCAAATCCAAGACAACTTAAAAGAATGTGGGTGTGCAGTTAAAACAATTCAGCTTTTCAAGCAGCATTGTTTCCTTTGTGGCTGATACACAGTTAAAAACCGTCCTTCTAGTAAGTAGAATAAGGGCTGATATGTCATTTGCTGAAGGTTGAGGTGGACTGAAAAAAAAATTGCAATAACTTAACAGCTTTGCCAAAGAAGAAAGAAATGCACTTGCTAGTGTGGAAGAGAGCATATTATGCTACTGATTATTATTTTAAATATAATTGGAGAATGACTACCCTCTGTATCAAGTGGTTCTATCAGTACACTCAGGAGTACTTTTGCATATGTCAGTTGACCAAAGCTAAGTATGGGATCTGACTCTTTTTTCCATTGTCTTTATATTTTGTACTGTTATATATGCTTATAATCTAAATTTTTGTAATCTGTTTATAAGAGGTTTTTTAATTTGAAAATAAGAAAATTGATACCTAATCTTACTTTTCTCCTCCTTGGAGAAGGCTTGTAGACATCAGCTCTGTTTCATCAGTGATTCAAAGTAGCGCCAGTACTGGATTCTCTGAAGTGTTATTACCATTATACAGAAAGCTTCCTGCAGTGAAATCCTAAGATGTAGCTGTTTTGGATGGCATTTGTGTTTTTCTAGAGGCTGAGGATAGCTGTAGTTACTACTTCTTATTGTCAATTTGTGAAGTAGTTTAAATTTTTTTGCCTATTTTTTGGGTTGTTTTTTTTCCTACCATCCTATTCAGGTTCTCTAAGGTGAATATGGCAGATGCGTCACTTTCGCATGAAGTTGTTGACTTCAGTGGAGCTATTTATTTGCTTAAAAGTAGGCTTGTACTCAGATTCATCACTGAGCTGAGATGACTGAAGTGTTTTCTAAACTAACCCTCACAATGTCGGTGTAAGGCTAGTGACCCTTTTTTTTTTTTTAATCTCATATTACAGTCTTGGGTCTCAAATAAGCTGTGAATTATGCAGCAAGCTAATAGCTGATTGGTGATTACAATGCAAGTTTCCACTCTTGTTCTCTACAGAAATTATTAAATCTTTCATTCATGAAAATGAAACAGTAAAAATTGTTCCATTCATGTTGTGTATTTTAGCACATGTGCCATATTTTGTAGTGTTCTCTCTTGCATGTGCTATATTTAAGTTGTTAGTCAATTCACTAGTGGGCAAAGAAACAAGTGATTTCTGCCTGATTTCCTCCAGCAAAACATGCTATTGTTTTAAAAGTGAATGAAAAACAGAATAGAGCTCCCCGCTTTATAACTCATATATAGATCTTAAAAAGAAAAGAAATAAGGGGGGAAAAAGTAGAATTCACTGGAAGCGTTGGGTACCATTTTAAATACATTGACCATAGTTGTCTGTGGCTTCTGGGTTATGTTTCTTTGTTTTAGTGGGCAAGATCTGAAGAAACTACAGTTGTATTGGAGCAGACTGAAAATAGCAGTATCTTCTGGTCGGTTAAGAATTCTTGAAGGCTTACAGGATAATGTTTGGAAAAAAACATGTCCCTGCAGTTTCTGCAGTAAGACACATCTCTGCAGAACTATAAAAAGTTTTGTACATGAACTTTCTGCAAAATTATGTATTTCGTCTGCTGCCTCAAATGCTCTCCTGGCAGTTATTTAAGTGAAACCAAGTGAGTGCTGCAGACTTTATTCACACAAGCTGTGGGTGAAGGACAAAAGCCCAGTTGTCACTGGAGTGGGGAACCATTTTTCTTTTACAAATGCCCATTTTTTCCTCTGATCTTTCTGTCTCCTTTTTAACGTCAGTCTACCAAACACTTTCATAAGATGCTACAAATGAAATTCGGGGCTCTCCTGTATGCTGTAAGTCATGAACCTGAGAGTGGTTTTGCTTGACATGCCATAATTTCATACTTGTCCCCACAGACATACTCGTATTCCAGAGGCTACAAATTACTTGTCTGCTTCCCTTGAGAGGCAGTCTTCTCACCATCCTCTCCCTCTCACCCCACCATCCTTTTTAGCCCATAGGTAACAGCTTAATTGTTTTGCATATCACCTAAACATATGCAGCTCAACCTTCTCTACTTGTACACAAGTTTGAAATTTGCTTCTGACTTGGAGAGAGACTAGTGTGTGCAAAGATTTCATTAGGCAAGCTGATGAAGATATTTCTATCCGTTGACCTTATCTTATAGTTTAAATATGCATGCTTTCACTTCTACCTCTTGATATGTGGTACCAAAGTGGTTCTGTGATTCTGTACTTTGAGAGATTTGTTTTAGGAAATGTGGTCCTTGGCTCAAGAGGTTGTGTATCATGCAATTTTGCATGTTTTATGTATGATAAAAAATTCACTAAAAACTAGTAGTTGCTGCACAGGAAATTCAAAAAATCAAGGGAGAAGGCTCAGTGGTGGCATGCAGCAAGCAGTGTGTGTGTCTAGAAGATGTCAGTAAGAGCTTTTGCACTTTTTTTGGGTCAGCTGGGATTTTTCAGGCTGTTGTAAATATTGTTGCAATTTCCAGCACTTACTTGACTGTGTTAGTGTGCACATGTTCTTTCCAGCTTTTGTACATGGGTGGAAAAGTAGGTTCCTACAAACTTTGCTGTCTGTTGTCGTAGCGAATAGGTGTAGTTTCAGAATGAGGCAGTAGAAAAGAATATGGAACCAGATAGGAAAGCGTGTCGGCACTCCTTGTGTCTATTGGGAACCATTCTTAATGGTGAGGTTACAATTTGTTGAACTGGGGACTTCCAAGGCACTTGAAGCATTAGTATCTCCATTGTAGTTGACCAGCTTGGAGGCTTGTAAAGATGTGCATGTCATACTTTAGGAGTTTGCTTTGAATCGCTTTCTCTTCAGTATTTGTACCTGTTTAGAAGCTTTTTAATACTGAATTGTTGTCCCTTTTCTTGTATCTCTCACTGCACTTTGATTTCATACCAGGCAAGTACCTCTAGCAGGAAACCAGCAGTAATCATTGTTGTGTTGCATTGCATGGGGGAGTATTTTTTTTGCTATGAGTTGTTTTCCTTCACCCTTCCTCAGCATTTTCCTTAACGGGAATTAAATATTCTGAAATTAGACAGTGTGGTAATAGTTCAGAACTACAGGTGGTGGTGTTTGATAGCCTAGATCAACAGAAGTGTGATTTCCTCTGGCTTCTCTTTTGTTTTATTTTTAAGACCTATGATCCTTAAAACATGCTTTAAGGGAAGCATTAATTTTTTTGCACTGTATGGAAGTAAGTGCACTTTCTTTACAAAGTTTTTGGAAGGTGTAGGGGTGTGGGAGTTTTCTAGCATGTTTGACATGTTTTATTACACTTAGCATTTGACAGCAGAGAACTGTGAAATATCTTGGAATATTTCTCACATTTTGGGTAGTATCAGGTGTTGCTTTGAGTTATCTGGTGAAAGAAGTTGATTCCTTTCCAGGAAACCAGCCCCAAAATGAGAAATGGATAAGCATGCTGTTTGCTGAGCACACAGTCACATCTTGGGAGATTCAGGTGTTATCCTGTGGTTGTATAGTGCATATGTTCCACAGTGGGGAACAATGTGGGGCTGCGTGAGTGTGGTAGTGGCACAAGTTAAAAGTGGTGAAGGAATTCTGAGGAGACTGGAGATGTTGCAGCCTGTTCAGCGGCTCGTTGCTGTCTGCCTGGCGGGGTTTGCTGTCCACACAGCTCACGTGCTCTGTAGGCAGATCCAGACTTGCAGATACTCACTGTTTTCACTCAGATGCTGTGCAAAACAAACTTTTTAATTTTTTTTTTTTTGGGGGGTGGTTTAAGCTGAGTTGACTGTTGTGATCAGGATGAAAAATGCTTGCTTGCTTATGTTGTAGGAAGAGGTGCATGAGCAGAAATCTGGGTTGTGGGGAGCAGCGGTAGTTTTGCAAAAGAGTGATATGTGAGTAAGTGCAGTCATCCAGCAGATGGGTGGCAATGAGTACATTTTGGGCTGAAGCATCTGAGACACTCCAGCTGAATCTGTGCATAGGAAGCTTCCCTTGTACTGATGAGTTGAAGGCACATTCTGAAGTGTAGCCCTGACTAAAAGCTTGTTGAATAACGTTGAGTAATGGATTTAAAATCTTGCATAATACCCTGTTGAAGGCTGAAATGCAAGAAGTTTGGGAATACTGAGACAACAGTGTGCCTGAATGGCATGAAAAATAACACATTTGTATAGATTGAGCTCCGTATAACTGTTAGGTAGTTGGTTGTATGAAGTGTAAGGACTTGATTGTTACTGAAACACTCTGAAGCAACCTGCAAAGTAAAATACTGCATCATACTGTATACTACAGTACAATTGTAAAATTAGGTGGTGTTCTTTTATGAGATTGTACCATCAGGAAGAGATGCCCAGATCATGAGCTACTTCAGCAGACCACAGCATAGACATAGGTCAAAGGGAAACATGGAAAAATTCGGGTGCCTGAGAACTTGCTAGGAAATGTGGTATTTAGGTAGTTCAACAGTTTGGGGGGTTTGTCCTGCATTTTACTCTGTAAATGCATTTACGAATTAAAATTTGTACTTGTGCTGTATTTATGACATACAGACTGTATTCGTGCAACTAAATAATCACATTCTCTGGGGCATATCTGTGATGCTGTCTGAAGGCTTTCACAGATAGGAAATAAACAAGCCAGTACTTTGAATCAGATTATCAATTTGTGTTTTAAAAAAGCCAGTAGCTGCTCTACAGGATAGAAGAGATCCTTTTTCAGCTAGAGAATTTCAAATAACACATGAAGAGGGAAGGAAGTGTTGCAATGGTTACTCCTGTTGTAATGGAAAACTGTATGGTAAGTCTCTAGAATGTTCTAAGTATCCGCTTATGGCTTTGTTTAATTATTTTTATTTTATAATGGTTAAGACAGCATTTCTGCAGTCTCTTTTTTATCTGTCTTTGGGATGACCTGTGTTTGCACATGAGTGGGATAGTTGGAAAACTTTTATGGTTTGCAAAATGAGATTTGCAAACAAAGCAGAATGCTTTGTACAAAATAAAATATACTTGAAATATGACACGTTTTCAATGTCTATTGTAATGAATGACTTTTTTCTTTTTTCCTTTAGAGGTCTGACAGTACTTTAGGAGGCCTTGATAGGCAAATTGTGGTAAAATTATTTTAAAACTAAGTTAAGTTTTGCATTACCAATCTGGATTTAATTGA
Organism: Margarornis squamiger; assembly: GCA_035222235.1. Classification (NCBI taxonomy): domain Eukaryota; kingdom Metazoa; phylum Chordata; class Aves; order Passeriformes; family Furnariidae; genus Margarornis; species Margarornis squamiger. The sequence continues at coordinate 4,660,424 of JAWWTY010000088.1, forward strand.
TATAGCTGAGTAATTAGCAAACAGATAAGTGACATAATTGAAAACTTTTTCAGTTTAAGGAGTTAGAGTTTCAAACCATAAAAAAAAAATCTCAATGTTGGATCAGATTTCCTAAAATTTAATCAGCAAGCTAGTCCAGTATTTGTTTCAGCTAGTCTGTCTTTGAATTAGTTGAAAAGCTCCACTGCTCAGCTTTTAACATCACTTCTAAAACGTAGAAACGATTGCATTTTCACTGCTGAGAGATGACAAGTTGAGTGCAAAAGCACATGTGGTAAAAGCAAACTGGTCCACAGTGCTCATAACACATTGGAAAGTTGGGTTTGAGAAAAGAGGATTATGTTTGGGAACTAGTTTCTCAAAGACTGGAAAGGAGAATGGTGAAAATCAATTTGCTGTAACAAACAGGTGTGAGAAATGCTGCTGGAGGACTTGGAATAAATTTTGCACTCTGGGAGAGATACAGCATTTAATGTTTCAATGCCTTGATTGTCATTGTGTGTACATCTGGAGATGCACTGTCTCCCATGAAAGGGTAATCCAGCCTGTTCAATAGTAACAACTCTTGCTCGGAAACAGTGAGTTATCAGATTTTGCACCATGTGAGACAAAAGGCTCCTTTGCTATTTCTCAGAATAAGATTACAGTTGTCACATTTCTCCTTCATCAGCTTGCCTGACACTTCAGAGTATGGCTCAGACTTCCCTTTGTTAATAGAAGAGAAAGAGGATATTTATACTCTTCTATTATTAGGAGCTTGTATTTTCCTATTTCTCTTTGCTGTTTAATACACATGGCTTATGCCTAAATCCCCTTCAGGATTTAGTTTAGAAAGTTAGGTTTAAGTCAACTGAAACTTCAGCAGCCTTCTCAAAAAATTTGTTCTATAAGAAATGTCAATAATAATGAGAAAAAAAAAAATCACGCCAGTTTTGTTAGTACTCTATGCATCACTGTTGACTGGAAAACCTGAGCCAACAGTCAAATGCAGGTTTGTGTCCCTTAAAGCAGAAAAGCATGGTGGGTTAGAACCGCTGGTGAGGATGGGCCAGGCAGTGATGGCACTGGTAAGCTTTCCTCTTTCAGTGCTTCAAAAGAAAGATGGAAACAGTACTAGTAACTGAAATAAAACCATCACTCATTCTGGGTGATAGGTACACAGGTCAGGAGCAGTCATGTTACTTCCAGGCTTTGTGTCCAAACCCAGGCATCTCAGCAGCGAGAAAAACCACAACGTTTGCTGAATGAGATGCAGATGGCTTTCTTACAGGACCATTCCTGATGCACCTGTATTTGAGTCCTGCTGTGAGTAGATTAAGAATCTGTGGGCTCTGTGTGCCTTAGCTTATTAAAAGTGTGGACTAAGTTTTGTCAGCATGGATAGACATCAAATAGTATTTGGTATTTAGTATGTTAAATTCAAATGCATTTTTTATTTAAATGCATTTTACTGCTTCCAGTGTGGAAGAAAAGCTTGTCTTTTTCAGCTTGTTTTCCATAAAGGAAAACAGTGGGGAGTTTGTTCAGCTGCTGTGTGCAGAAGAAATACATTTAGGCAGTCTTTGCATAACTGTGGGGAGGCAGCGATTGCTAGCTTTTTCATTGTTCAGCTTATTTCTTAATCGCATAATAATAGTTAACTGTGAAAACACTCTGTGAAAAATACCTCTTGGAACTATGACGAAATGGTCTGTGCTGTACTGGGTTCCCACATCAGATGCTTTTGAGTTTAATTTTGTTGAAGACACATATACTATTGCTCCATGCTGTTATACCATGGCAAGTACCCAGTAGCAACTGAGCAACTGATACTTTGTAAATAGCCACAGGTTTGGCCGTTCTTCTTAAGACATGTGGCTTAAAATTGCCTTTCATTGTTGTTATTTATTTTTTTCTTTTATGTATTTTGATCTGTATTATGAAAGCCTGTCTCTTATCTTTTCCCTCTCTGTGTGTGTGTGTTGCATGTTCCAGTGACTTTATAACATGCAAGACACTGATGCCAGGGGGAGCTCCCCTGCGTTCCTCCGGCCTCAGAACGGGAGCAGTCACAGGTCTTTGGGGTACGTCCCAGGGAGAATTGCCCCTCTCCGTCCGCCACCGCCCTCGCAGAGCCACGCTGCAGCTGAATTTACCTCGGCGAGACAAGAAGCCCGGACAAGACTCCCATCCTTGCCAGTGGAGCAGCACCGCCGACAGGCAGAGGCCAACAGGCATAAAAATACTCTTATTTGCTTTGCCATTTCTAGCCTTTCACTTTTTGTTGCACTGGGGATTTTTTTGGGAGTAGCATCAAAATATGCTCCAGATGGTAAGTTCTTTTGCAAACAAAATCTGCCTAGAAGTTACACTACCTGTGAACATAATAATTCAGCATCAGGATTAGTGTTGAAAGTCATGTGCAAAAATAGGACACTTACTGCGATTTTAACATTGCAAGAGGCAGTGTTTGGGGCAAAGATCACCTCTTTTTTCTATGATCAGTGTAATTTTTATTATGCATGATTTAATTTACTTACATGGAACAGAAAGGCAGAGTAGTAAATAAAGATTACTGGTGAGGGGGGAAAAAAGCATGAATGTTTTATAAGCATAATTATTTTTGTCTGCAAAGCTGTCTCACAGATTCACAAATTGTAGATGAAATCCTATCTGTTTAAGCAGATAGTAAAAATGTTCAAGTATAAGCATTTAAAAGTCTGCAAAAACCTTTACCAACTGTATGTATTTGCTTTGTTTATACACAAATCAGGCAGGGACCTTTTGGATGTTAGCTCTGATTTTTTTTTTTTTTTTTCAGCTCATTTTAGAAAACTGGAGAATTTTTGTGGAATTCAGAGAGTCTCTGAAATGTGTCAGTGTGTGTAAAGTATGAACAGGAGATGTGATTAACTGCTGGTCACAAAGACTACATCCCTCTGGCCAGTTACTCCTAGGAGTTGCTGTGAGGCACAGCTGCTAAATGTTGGTAGCATAGTTTGGAGCATGGGTTGATTTCGTTGTTTCGTTTGAATTTTTTGGGTTTTTCTAAGGCAGAAATCAGGTTTCTAAAAGCTAAATAGGATTTTGAATTGAAACTATTGGCAATTGTAATAACATATGTAGACTTCTTAGTGGCTTTTGGCATAGTAATTAATCAAGATGCAGTTTCCAAAGTCAGTGCAGCACAGGCTGAACAAATCAGATAATCTATTGAGTATTGCAGATGACAGTACAAAATGAATGCACACATCTCTCTGAAGTGCTCTTGGTGGTCGTTTGCTGAGATACCTTTTTGGATAAAGTTACTGAGTTTTCCTAATAATTATGAAAGAAAGCAACAAAACCTTAGGGAGTAGTAAATGGAAGGTTATTCCTGTGTTGTGATTCAGATCACTGGTAGGGGGTACATATGCAGTAAGTACTTCGGTTACAGAGGCATCTAACAGAAGTCTGAAGGGTGACTCAGCCAGTTGACTCTGAAGTACTTTGGGGTGGAGTCAGGTGGTGCTGAGCAATAGGACAAGGGTTAATGGACAGAAACTGATGCACAGGATGTTCCACCTTAATATGAGGAACAACTTCTCTACTGTGTAAGTGACTCTTAATGGCTGTTAAAAAGGAAGTGAAGGGAATGTTACATTTGGTAGTAATTGCCTGTAAATCCTAAACCTCTGGCGTTCCTTCCCCAAAGGGAAAATGATACTACTCGGGATTTCTGTTCCTACAAGTCATCTGGTTTCTTTTTTCCTCCTTGCTTTTATCATCCTGTCATCTCTTTTTCTTAGAAGTTCTGAACACTAGGGATCAGGGAGAGCACTGGAAATGCAATTTCCTTCCTCATTTCTGTGGACTTGTGCTGCAGGGTCAGGATGACAAGCTGGATAGGTTTTTTAGTGAAAAGTTCTGCTTTGCACTTGCATTTGACTGGAACTTGCCCAGGGTAAATAGGGTCCTCGGAAAATTTAGCTGCCCAACTGTGATAAACTTCTGATGAGCATAATATAACACTGATAACTTTTTCCCAGAGGCCTTAAAAACTCCAGACTTGGTGTCTAAGCAGGTAGAAAGTAGCTGTTTAACTGTATCTCGAGAACTGTTTCCTGCCTGTCTTCTCCTGCCAAATTTTGTATGCCTGCTCCATGGAAAGTTCTAGAGTTTATTTTTTTGGCCAGGATGTTTTCTTGTGGATGGAGTAGTGTATTTTTCCTCAATGATTTGCAAAAACTTCACTTCCTTTCCCTCTGCTACTAGAAACAACTAAACCTTTAGGAGAGCTGGCCTATTTTTACAGAAATGCTCCGAAGCAGAGACTTGACTTGAAAAGTTTTCAACATGAGTGGCTGAATTTGGAAAGCTCATCACTGTCTAGTGGTTTCTGATCTCTTCTTCTATTTTCATTTAACCTTAACCATAGAGGCAATGACTGTCGTCTGTAAAATCTAATTGGTAATTTTGGAGGTAATATATGGTAAAGTTCTAAATATTTAATGTTTCCATGCAGCCCACTGTAATTACTAGGGAGAATTTCAAAATACTTGTGCTGAGCACATCTGATCCATTTGCCAAAATGTTATTCCACCATGTCTCAGAAGCATGTTTGCATTGCAGGAGTGCCTGTTTCTGAATCTGATGGCTTTCTTGATGGATTACAATGTACAACAGCTATTTACCTCTTCTTTCTGACTCAACAGAAAAATTACAGTCACTAGATCTGCTTCTGTGAATCACACTAAGCAGAAGTCATCACGTTGCCGACTCATGTTTTCCTCACGCTGCACTTTGCTACCAGCCAGGAAAGAAGTGTTTCTTCACAGTGCTTGCATATGTGGTATCTGGGGAAAAGGGGTTAGGGACTCTGCATGAGTCAGGCAGTAGACTTGCCTTTATCTGGTGAGTGCTTGGCAGTCTTGCTAGTGACAATGCTGCTTGCTTTTTGGCTTTCCCTTCTTGAATTACATTTTCTAAATGCTGTCATCATGGGATCCTCCCTAAAGATTTTATTTTGTTTCTGTATTACTACTTGTATGTCTTTTGCCCTTTCTGCAATTTGCTAGTTTTTCCCCACTGACAGTCAAATCTTAGTGTATGGGAAGGATTTGAAATGCAGAGTTAATACCAAAGGAAAAACATTTCTGTCAGCAAAACTAGGCCTGGCTTGTGTTAAACTTGTGGATAGGTTTTGCTTTAGATTTTGCAAGAATGGGCTATTGCTAATAGCTCTTTGCCTCTGAAGTTACACTTCAGATGTGTGGGTGTTTTTCTCCAGAAGATAGATGGTGAAAAGGCTATTTTGACTGTTACTCTCCCTTGGGCTGCTAACGTGTTTATTTTGGCATCCTTTTAGTTGTCTTTTGCATAAGAAAAATATTTCTAATCTGACTTTTGGTAAGATACTCCAAGGAATGTGCTTTATGGTTTTTGCAGTATGCCTATGCTGCTGCATTACTCAGGTGCTTAATATGCTAAAGAGGTGCATGTTGAAAATACCGCATTACTGTAACTTCATCTGAAATCACACAAGCCTGTCACTTCATGCTGCTGCTTTTTCTTTTCTGGCCTCGTAGCTTGGTGTTATTGCCTGTGTAGTGCCAGACCTTCAGTGGGGTTTCAGCAAGGATTGCATATGTGTCTGATCTTGTGTGGTTTGTAGCCTGATACTTAAGCTGACTTCCTAAGGGATACAAACCACTAAGTTTAAACCCAAATGTCTTGTATCCCAGGAAACTACTCTAGCCAGTTAGGTGTTATACTAAATATATTAAGGATGTCTTGCCCCTCTTAATCCCTTACCTACAAACTTACACTGAAAGGGTTGATTTGGGTGCTTAAAAGCAAGAAGGTGTCAGCTTTTCTCACACAGGGAAAAGACCTTGAGGGAGGTGAGATACCTAGGTGCTTTACAACATTTTAGTTAGCCTAGGTAGCTGGCCTAAGATGTCCAGTGCTCAGTGTGACTGCTCTCTGTCTGAGTGCGTCCTGCTTGTGTCTTCTCATCTACTACAGGTGTTATAGCAAATAAGAAAAAAGTCAGGTGGAGTTCTGTGGTGGTTTAGTTTTCTTGGTTTTGGTCTAGGCCTTCCCTGGTAATAAGGTCATAACTAAGGAAGTATTCCACACCATTCCTTCAAGTAATCAGCTGTATATAAGGTGAGGAGGAAAGTTTCCTCCCTCTCTCTCTTCCTTTCATCTGCTGGGGAGGACATCAGATCTCTGTGTTGGCTTAGCTCTTATCTATATGAGCTGAGGCCTATCTGAGAAGCTGG